>JAPFFA010000012.1:2283865-2286365 GCA_026153275.1 Sciades herzbergii | reverse complement strand
GTTTCACTGGAGCTCGTTTAATGTCGGCGTAGAATTAAATATAAAGAGACGCACAAAGGTCAACTTGAACTCTGTGTGTGTGTGTGTGTGTGTGTGTGTGTGTGTGTGTGTGTGTGTGTGTGTGTGTGTGTGTGTGTTATAGAGGTATCTGCTGTGTCTGGAGTTGAGGCAGGATATCGTGTCGGGTCGGTTGCCGTGTTCGTTCGTCACTCTGGCTCTGCTCGGCTCCTACACGCTGCAGGCGGAGCTCGGAGATCACGACTCGGCCGAGCAGCAGCCCCACTCCATCACCGACTTCCAGCTCGCTAAAGATCAGACCAAAGAGCTCGAGGAGAAAGTGCTGGAGCTGCACAAATCCCACAGGTCTCTCTCTCTCTCTCTCTCTCTCTCTCTCTCTCTCTCACACACACCATGTATGCTGTACTGAAAAATACCCAAAGCTCACAAAATGCTGAACAGTGACGTTTGTGTATAAAAACGTCCTCTGTCTCAGTCTCTGTAGCTCTGTCTTCCTCAAAGTGTGTGTGTGTGTGTGTGTGTGTGTGTGTGTGTGTGTGTGTGTGTGTGTGTGTAGGGGAATGTCTCCAGCCCAGGCTGATATTAATTTCTTGGAAAATGCCAAAAAGCTCTCAATGTATGGCATCGACCTTCATCAGGCAAAGGTAAGCTCCGCCCAGACACATGTAAACCCTGCCCACCGTAACACAAGGGGGTGTGTGTGTCAGTCACATGTCCTCTGCTGTGGGCTAAAATTAGCACTGCATCAGGGTCACGGGGAGGGGGAGGGGAGGGGGGGGGGAGAAGAGAGGTATCAAGAGAATGAGTGAGTGAGTTTAAAGAGGTAGAGATGAAAGGAATGACAAACGGGATGGAGAGAATGAGACGGATGGAGAAAAGACATTGATGGGAGGGAGGGTTAGAAAGAATGAGAGATTTGGACGAGGGGAAATAGAAAGGAAGGAGAGGAATGACGGAGAGATGGATGTCGAAAATGAGAGAGAGAGAGAAGGATGGATGGAGAGGGAGGGAAAGAAAAGAGGAAGAGGCGTGTGTGTGTTAAAAGCTTCTCTCAGCGCCTCTTCGTCTGGTGTACATCTGTTCCATCAGAGATATTGATTTCTTGCAGTTCCTCTCGCTCTCTCACACACACGCACACTGTGTGTTTGGAATAATAAGTTTACGAGGTTGACATTTGTGTTAATTTGGAAACAGGAAATGAACTAAAGATGGAGCAAAGAACCAGGGCTGCGTCCCAAACCACACACTAATGCCCTAACCAGTGTGCTCCAGGGTGTGGTTTGGGACACAGCCCCTTGGTTTTATCCACAAGCCCCTGCTGCATTACCACAGTTATGACTTTCACTTCTGAGTGAGATTGGTGTGTGTGTGTGTGTGTGTGTGTGTGTGTGTGTGTGTGTGTGTGTGTCAGGACTCTGATGGCGTGGACATCATGTTGGGAGTGTCTGCCAACGGCCTGCTGATCTATAAAGACCGTCTGAGGATCAACCGCTTCGCCTGGCCCAAGATCCTCAAGATTTCTTATAAACGCAGCAACTTTTACATCAAGATCAGACCCGGAGAGGTGTGGACACACAGACTACATATACATATAAACTCGCTTTATTTTCAGCTTTTATATACGTATATAATATAAACACATAGACTAATAAACTGTGTGTGTGTGTGTTAGGCGGAGCAGTTTGAGAGCACAGTGGGATTTAAGCTGCCCAACTATCGTGCTGCGAAGAGGATTTGGAAAGTTTGTGTTGAGCATCACACCTTTTTCAGGTAAAATGCGCACACGGAGGCCACGCCTCCTGGACTGAGACAGGCGCGCACACGGAGGCCACGCCTCCTGGACTGAGACGGGCGCGCACACGGAGGCCATGCCTCCTGGACTGAGACGGGCGCACACACGGAGGCCACGCCTCCTGGACTGAGACGGGCGCACACACGGAGGCCACGCCTCCTGGACTAAGACTAACTCTTTTGTTATTGTTTCATTTAGGTTGATGAATCCGGAGCAGCCGACTAAGTCGAAGTTCCTGACTCTGGGTTCTAAGTTCCGATATAGCGGGAGAACCCAGGCTCAGACCCGACAGGCCAGCACTCTGATCGACCGACCCGCTCCACACTTCCTCCGCACGGCCAGCAAACGCAGCTCACGCAGCCTCGACATCGGTGCGTATCAGAGAGAGAGAGATCTGAACACTGTTCTCGAGAGAGAGAGATCTGAACGCTGTTCTCCAGATTGAGAGAGAGAGATCTGAACGCTGTTCTCCAGATTGAGAGAGAGATCTGAACGCTGTTCTCCAGATTGAGAGAGATCTGAACACTGTTCTCCAGATTGAGAGAGAGAGATCTGAACACTGTTCTCCAGATTGAGAGAGAGAGAGAGATCTGAACGCTGTTCTCCAGATTGAGAGAGAGAGAGAGATCTGAACGCTGTTCTCCAGATTGAGAGAGAGAGAGATGTGAACGCTGTTCTCCAGATTGAGAG
>JAPFFA010000012.1:2259400-2274489 GCA_026153275.1 Sciades herzbergii | reverse complement strand
TGCCAAATTCTGAATATTCACGTCAAAGATTTAGTTTTATCTGTATTATTTCTTTCATCATTTTATTTCAAATTAAAACCAACATCATTCAAAACCGGATAGTTTACTGACTGTGAGTATATTTAGTGCGGAACCCCCACAGCACCCAGTTTCTGAGACAGACCCATATACATTCATAGACTGCGTGTGCATGATTTATTCATTTATTTATTCTTCAAGAAGCCCAAATCAGGAATGAAGCATCTGAGCTGTATTTTATTTTAATTGATTGATTTTTTTTTTTTTTTGAAAACAAAATCCTTATGTTAGTTAGCAAAGCTGATCGGCTACTGAAATGTTTTAGTATTTCTACAGATTACTGAAATTTCCGTGTCTTTCTATTCAGCAGCCTGAGAGTCTGATCATTTTTACAGGAATTATTTATTTGTATTTAAAAAAAAATTGTCATGGGCTTTAAACCTGAAACACTCAGTAAAAATGAAACCCTGCGCACGTGCACAGAGCGGTCTGGACGGGTTTTTAAACTGCCTTTGGGTTTGGATTGTTCACTCACCGTTTTCTTTTTCTTCCCCCCCCCCCCATTTATGCCAACGTTCTGTTTTTGTCTGGTTTCTGTTTTTGACTCTACAGAGCAAGCTGAGAGTGCAGGGAGAGAATATTTATGTCAGACATAGCAATCTAATGCTGGAGGTTCGTATCCCTGCGATCAGACGGGAACAGCATTTTCCCCGAAATTCACTTCTAAATCTGAACAAAGATCAGAATCTGGAGTTTGTGCCGTGCTCTCGCTCTCCTCAGCTGCCCTTCACTCTCATTCTGTGTGTGTGTGTGGACACACTCGTGTGCATGGTGTAATGGATGCGTGTGTGTGTGTGATGCGTAATATTTTACTATTTTTGTCTCTTATTTCTTAACCATACTAATCTTTTTACTTTCTGCTTTGGTGTGTGTGTGTGAGAGAGAGTACTAAACATTACTGACGGAGTTCATCCTGAGCGAAACACACACAGTAATCCTCTGCACTCCTCTCGGAAATGTAAACTACATAACTTTTAG
The DNA here is from genome assembly GCA_026153275.1 of Sciades herzbergii. Taxonomy (NCBI): domain Eukaryota; kingdom Metazoa; phylum Chordata; class Actinopteri; order Siluriformes; family Ariidae; genus Sciades; species Sciades herzbergii. The sequence goes on along the minus strand of JAPFFA010000012.1, from coordinate 2,273,433 downwards.
TTTCTCTGTGGCTCCTGTTTGCTGAACTCCAGGAAAACTTTACTCGACTAGATGATTATTTTAAAGATCGTTAAAATCTAAATTAAATAGCCGAGGCCATTTCCAGAACAGTGCTGAGAGAAACGAGGAAAATGTGTGAGGGTTAAAAAAAAAATGAAAGCAAGCAGGAAAGTAATGAGAAACCTTTGAATAACAGATTGGCACAACAAGAGTGAAACTGAAAACGAGAGAAATAAAGGTTAAAAGTGAGAGAAAGGAGAGGGAGGAAGAAGATGAAAAGCAGGGGAAAAAAACATAAAAAAAAAGATTAAATTAGAATTTTTTTTTTTTGAAAAAAGAGTAACGGCAGAAAAGAAATGGAGTAAATCGAAGGGAGGGGAAAAACAAGTGTGCGGAAATTTACGAAATGCACAGAGAAAATATCAGGAAAAGAGTAAGATTTTTGATGGTGAGAGGAAAATAATAGGGAGGAAAAAAGTGTTAAATGTGAAAAAATAGAAAAAAAAAGGAAAAGAACAAGATTAAATTAATAAGAATGTAAAGGATCAATAAAGTTAGTGTCGTTTCTCTGTTTTTTTTTTTTTTTCCTTTCAGTTAATTTTTTCTCGCAATTATACATTCAATTAATTAAAGACAAAAACGGAACTAAGCACCAGGAGACGGGGAACAATCCGCGAGTGCACTATTCTCACTGTCGCCACTAGATGATGTGCACTTCTGAGGGTAAGTCGAGTGAAGAAGGGGATTGGAACACAGCCTTTAACTGTGTCGCTACTGTGTGTGCTTCACTCTCGAGTGTTTCAGCAACTACACTGGGGGGAGAACACGGAACGCCTCGGCTCACTGCTGCCCCACGCGCACGGTGACGGACATCGACAGGGTCAAAAGGGGTGGAGCTCAAGTTAAATTAGACTGTTTCATAAAACTTAATTAGCATAAAGTATATTTTATTAACCAAGATCAAACCTTTTATCACGAACACAAAATTGCAGCCTGAATTTCGTATGTTAGCTAACGCTAAATAAACGGTTAGCGTGACTGAAACCAGTAACCGAGTTAAACTGTCTAATGAAAACTAGCAAGGTAGCTCATGTTTTTATATAAAAAAAGGAGAAAAGAATCAAGATGTGAGAGAGAGTCAAATAACAATGAAACTCAAGGAAGAATGGAATGTCAGAGTAAGAAAGAAAAACCTCATCAAGATTCAAATATGAACGGACAAATCTGTGACGAAATTAAAAAATAAAATTCAAGAATCAAAGGCAAGGAAAGAAAGACAAGGGAAAGAAATGCAGGGAATGTGTGAAGAAAGAGGAAAGGTAAAAGAAAGCAAATAAAGAAAAGAGAGAAAATCCGATAGGAAGGAAAGAAATAAGGGGGGGGGGATTGGTGAAAAGGTTCAGAAGCCCGTCAGCTAACGTTAGGCTAATTATTTATTTGTGAAATGGATTTGCAATGCTAGTCAGTACAGATGATAAAATGAATGTATTGGTTCTGATTGGCTGATTAGATTAAAGCTCCGCCCCTTGTTGGCCCTGGTCGCGTGCCGTTTGACAGAATCAGCAGTGAGGCTTGGCTCGCACAGTCTGCTCCATGACGATGTATTCTCACACTAATGACGTGGATGTTGGTTCCCCTTCCCTGTTCACCGGTCGCCGTGGCGATAGGATCTGGATAAGACTCAGGAGGATGTTTTGAGGCATCAGGCTAGCATTAGCGAGCTAAAGCGCAGTTTTATGGAGGCAGCTCCAGAGCCCCGGCCCAGTCAGTGGGAAAAGCGTCTGACGGGCAGCCCCGCCGCCACCAGCCTGCACCCGGCCGTCCCAGGGGTACGTGTGCTTCTGCGCCGGGATTCACGCCACAGACCTGCGAGCCGACACACCTGCATGCAGCACTCGCTCTGCTCTCTTTCTCTCTCTTCCACGTGGCAGTCGGACTTGTTTATCTCTCTGGTGCCTGAGGTTTTGTTTCGTCAGATTCAAAATCAAAACTTTGTAAACCCAGAGCGCCGGTTTGTGTCCGTAACCCAGAGTCACCCGAGAGGTTTCTTAACCAATCCTGACTGCCACATGACCACTTCCTGTATGCTCAAAGCCAGTCTTCTGCTTTTAATCAGCGATGGATGGCTTTGCGATTCTGACATCAGGGACACTAAGCTTGGACGACTGCAGGGACTTGGTTCCTCTTGACATTCGACCCTGTTGGTGTACTCCAGTGTAAATGGTTTGGCAGAGTTTATGACGATGTCCTGTTGGTGAATTCGGAGCGTGAATTGTGTAACGCTCCGTCCTGCTACTGACCACAGGAACATTTAACAACGGATTTATTTCTAAATGTCAAATCCATTGCACCCTTGCCAACAGTCATCATTTCAACATTGCTGTACCGCAACAGCTGTGCCCTTCAACTGTCCTTTACCCACTGTTAAGTCACTCCCCCCAACAGCTGTCCCTCAGTCGCCTTCCCTCCTGACAGGTGATGTCCCATCCAAAAGAAACTGCCCCCCAAATTATCAATTATTTGTCATCCCCCAGGAGTTGTCCAACAGTCATTCCTCATACCCCAGAAGTTATAAGCCATTAAAAGGTGTCATCCCTCCCCAAACCCATAAAAGGTAGTATAGTTGTCCCCCGACAAACCCCAAGGAAGGCCGCGTCGCCGCCGTCCCCCGACAAACCCCAAAGAAGGTGTCATTTGACCATTCAGTAGCCATCCCACCAGCTGTTGTCCCTTTACCAGTTGTTGTCCCACAGTGGTCCATGCTTACAGTCTCTAGTTGTCCCTCTAGTGGATGTTTTTTCATGCTCTCTCTGATCTGGGCTCAGCAGAAAGTGCAATGTTCTCTGGCACTCTGTTCTGCTCCTGATAATCTGCATCGTATTCATCCCTGCTGGGAGACTCGTGCGATGTGGTGCTTGGCTTTGGAATTGAATTTTTGTGTGTGAGATTTTATAACCAATGTCTTTCTTTTATTCTGCTTTATTTGCTCGTTCTCTCCACTGTAACTTTTTTTTTTTCCACATTTGTATTATTATCGACTGCCGTCGTGCTGCTTCCTGGGTGATTTTCAGTGCCTGTGTTTGCAAGACTCTTTTTCTGGGACAGAGTGGCATCACTTGGTTCTCCATGTGCACCTCTTTTCACCTGGTGGTTCTTCTACTTCTTTCCTCCTTCTCTTGAGAGTCGCCTGACTCTCGGTTCTCTGGGTTTACGATCGGGGTCTCTTGCTGTTGTCCTGGGTTCTGTTTCCGGTGCTTCATTAAAGCGGTTTATTCTTAGTCATGAAATACTTTCCTAAATTCCGAATAACTAGTGACATTTCTCTGCTTTCTGTGCAAAGTGGGTGGGGCTAATCTTGCGTGAGCTTCAGCAAACGGAGTTATCATCATGTAACTTGTTTGGTTGCTCGTCGGCTGAGTCACAGAGGGCCGTCGGTCAAGCTACTCATTAGAATATTAGGCCACGCCCATCTCTGCAGCAGCTATTTAACCAGCATCTTATCACATCGCATCCCATTTCCTAAGGCAGTTCTCAGGGGGTTCTTAGTTTTTGTCCTGGCTCTCTGGGTCGCAGTGGTTTAAATTAATAGAACTATCTAAATTGAAGAGATCTTGTGCAGGTGAAAATATAAATAGCTGTGTGGAGCACTAAACCGGTGACATGGCGTGACCCTTTAGTCCACACGCACGACGATGTAAAGCTGGCGAAAGGTCCTCATTAAACCCTGTTGCTGTGATTTAGTGCGTAAAGTTGCCACCGCAGCTCGGTAACTAGCTTCGCGTCCTTCCATGTGACTAAGTGCACCGTTTTGTGTTTAGTTTAGTTATGTACTTGTGAAATGAAACAACAAACCCTTTTGTCGTGTATAGAGCATCGCTTTAGACCTGACTTAGGTGCTGTATCAGGACCGGATCAGCTCCTGTCCATCTTCAGGATTGATACGGGCCAACAGGTTTGATCCCGGAGGTCAAGGCTCAGCTGGATACACCTTGTGTTTTGTTTATAACCAAGCATGTTCGGTTCCAGTCACTTTGACTCACTACTTCAGGATAATTTACTGACCTGAATAATTAGGTCTCTGTCTCTCTTGTTCTCTTTTGCCCCTCTTTTCCTGTCCTCTGTCCTGTGTCTGTGTGTAGAGTTTAGAAGAGGAGCTCACCTCTCTGTTTTTGCGTAAAGTGTGTTTCTCTGGATCCCCCGAGTCCCGCAGTGGCACTGTCTCTCCAGCAGAGGGTGCTGCCGCTGCACGGTCCGAGGTGCTCTCTGTCTTCAGATGTTAAACTTCCTCCTCGCTCATCCCTGTTTTCTCTCTCTCTCTCTTTTGCTCATTACGCGAGATGGCTAACTCTGCGTGTTTGTCATTGTTTAGACGTTGTGTCCACATTTGGTCTCGTTTTGAAAAGACCTTGATTCTCGGACGTTGCTTTTGTACTGGAGCTGATTAAAGCGAGGCTGATTTACTTTAATTATATCTGCACTGTGCTTTTTGCACCTTTTTTAAATATTTAATGCGGATAACCGAGAGACCAGACTGGACCAAGCGTTTAAAGAATGTGCCTTGAAAATCATCCACTTATTATTTGTTGGTGTGTCTCCTCACCCTAAAAACATGCTGGATGTAACATGCTTTGAGTGACAGTTGCCTATGGTTACCATTTATGTTCCACAGATAAACCCCGCCCACCCGGAGAGCGCCCTGTCTGACAGCGGTGACATCGGCAAGGTGGTGTCTAAACGCAAGCTAACACCAAGCTAACTCGCACCTCACCTCAGACTTAACACATATTACTTCTTCCATCTATCTAGTCATATATACGTTGATCCATTTTTATGTTCCTGCTTATTAATTATTTATTCAGTGTGATTTAGTTCATTGTTTTTGTCCATTCCTTTATTTTTCTCGTTTATCTGTGTTGGTCATTTTTTTTTTTTTTTCTCTCCATCCTTTGTTTTCGTGTTGTTTGTTGTCGTCGTCTGTTGTAGAGCGAACAGAATTCTGAGCTTAACGGTCAGCCCGAGGTTCTAGAAGTCGTGGAGGAGATAATCGTTATCGAGGAGGTCAAAGCGAACAAGCCCAAAAGCCCCACCCCTGAGGCGTCTACTGCGGTAACCGTGGTTACCGAGAAAGCTCCGGAAGCAAAGGAAGAAGAGGTGGAGCCAGAAAAGAGCGGCGCGTCAGAGAGCGAGAGCGAGGAGGAGGCGGAGTATCACGCTCAGCTTCCCACTTCTAGAGACTCCACGCATCTTATCAAAGAAGAGCCTGAAGAGGAGCAGGAGCAGGAGGCGGTGCTTAACCAGGAAGCCAGTCCTCTGGCAGAGGCAGAGCCACAGCCAGTCAGCGAGTCGGTGAAAGAGGAGGAGCCACCAGCACTGGCAGAAGACGAAGTGTCTGGAGATGAAGTCTTGGTGACGCCCGATGAAGCACCAAATGGTCACGCCGATGATCCTGAAGCCCCGCCCAGTCCCTGCGCTGCGGCTGAGCAAGAGCAAGAGGAGGAGCCTTGCGTCGTCAACGGTGACGCGTCTCACGTGGAAATGGAGCACGTCCCGCAGGTGATCTGTTGCTCGGAGGTAATTGGCTGAAAACCCATGAAATCGCAAAGATGGCTGACTACGCCATCCTCCTCCTCCTCCTCCTCTCCTTCATCATCCCTTCATTCCTGTCCTCCTGCCTTTCCTGTCCATCGGAGAACACGGTTATCTCTTTCCCTGTTTTTTTTACTCTCTCAAAATGGCCGCCTCATTCGTTTCCAGCTATTAATACGCATGAAAGAAGCAAGAGAACAGTGACGCGCCTGGACACGTCTGTCCAAAGTTCACTCTTTTATTCATTTCTCATTGTTTTGGTTTAAAGTTGTCCATCTTCATTTTACACACACACACACACACACAGCAAGCTGTTTTACGTACTCTGTGTGGTGAAAGGCGCTAGCAGTTCACAAGGACGTTAAGGTATCCGTTAAAGATGCGTTTCCACCGAGGTTCCAGAACTTTCTAAGGAGCAGAAAAGCTGCAGAAACAACAACCCCCCCCTCATATCGAGAGCTTTCCTGGTCGTCTTCCTGTGTAACTGTGACGTCTTTGTTATTACCGATTCTCCGCTAAACACGGTTTATAACGGCAGGGCCGAGGCAGTCGTGATATAAGTAAGCTCCGCCCTGGTTGTACCTGGTTTACAAAGATGTACCGACTCTGTGGCAATAGTTATTAAAAGGAGCTAAAATCCATAGTTTCGATGGTGGAAGCCCAGTTTAAGGTCCTAAAGCCTTTAAAGAGTCCTACCGCGTGAACATTGTCCATAAAATATGTTCCTGCTGCATGTGTTTTTAGATAACCAAGAAACTTTTTGACGTTTGGGGCGGAGCGTTCTGTAGTGAATATTGGCAGTTGGTTAACGACGAACCGTTTGCATTTCACTAGCAAGTGTTCTTACACTTCTGAAAAGATTCATTAATATTAACATCATGGGGGGCAAAAAAAAAAAAAAAGCCACACCTTCACCATCAGTTTCTTATGATGCGAGTTCTCTCAGAGCACACAGGGAAAGCAAAGTGGAGCTTTCATCCAGGAAAGTTCTAGAACCTAGCGTTGTCCTTGAGCCAGTAGGAGATGATCTGAGGTGGAGCATCTTTTCTTGAACGAATAAACCGTTGATCTCCGCCCACACGCAGTGACGGAGACCAGAATGTCCTTGTACACGCGACCGTAGTTCGGGCTGCTTTTTCGCTTGTTGTGTGATTGCGCTTTGTGGTGTTTCCCGTGTGTGTGTGAGCTCCTGGGGGATGAGTGTGCGCGCTACCTGTTACCAGAGAACATGGGTCTGGATGACTCATGCATCGTCCCACTCATCCTCCAAACGCGCACTGCTTTACCTGCAGGGAAGTGTGTGTGATTTATCCGCAGAAACCAACGAGACCTGCAGTAAAGCATCACTGTACCAAAGATCAGCATGTGATCTGCGATTGCTTCCCTTTATTTGATGTTTATTTTAGCTCCAGCTTGCATGACTTGATTTGAGTTGCATGATCACACCAGACGTCTAATTTGCGGCTTTGGGCCTGCTTTTCTTTCTTTCAGTTTGTTAGAGCATGAGAATCCTTCTGCTGATCTGTAGTGTGTGGGCGTATTTCCAAAACACTAACTTTTCTCCCCTGAACTCGTAGCCCCCGGTGGTGAAAACAGAAATGGTGACCATCTCGGACACGTTCGCGGCTCAGAAGTCGGAAATCGCCACCAAAGAGGTTCCCATCGTCCACACGGAAACCAAAACCATCACGTACGAAGCCGCGCAGGTAACAGCACCCGACACGCGACCTCCCTCTGTCTGTCCGTCGCCCGCTCATGCCGCGCTCGCTTCCATAATACGGAATCGGTGTTACACCAGACCATTCCGAACGAAACTGATATTGTGATAAACTCCGCCCACTTTCTCTTTCCATTTCTGCTTCCGGTCTCGTTCTGATTGGCTGCCTGCAGACAGGGAGATAAACGACGCTTAAAAAAAAAAAAAAACCCATGCGGTTTTTGAGTGGTTTTGTAGATCGAGACTCCAGTTCTCGTGTGTGTGTGTGATGGGCAGGTGGGCGGTGCTGCAGACAGCGAACCCGGCGTGCTCATGACGGCTCAGACCATCACCTCGGAGGCGCTGTGTACAACTACGACTACACACATCACCAAGGTAACACACACGCACACAGTAATAAAGAAAATGGCTCCTTCTGTTGAACTTATTTAATAACTTTGATTTTAAATTGACAGACACTAAAAGGCGGCTTGTCAGAAACACGGATTGAGAAGCGCATCGTCATTACAGGCGACTCGGACATCGATCACGACCAGGTGAACGCACGCACGCACGCACACACATGGAGTTGAACGCAGCCCTATAACCCCACCCACTACATAAACCGTGACCTGTGCTTTTGGTTATAAAAGTGGGCGTCACCCATACGTATCGTTTCCGTGGTTACAGTGCCGTCTTTTGACGAGCAAGGTTTTCATCGATGTTAAATCGTTCTCCAGCGTCGGTGTTGATCCAGACTCATTACGAACGAAACTGATCTTGCGATAAACTCCGCCCACTTCCAGCCTCGTCCTGATCGGCTTTATTTTGCCGAGTGACCGCTGTCGCCGCTGCTTGATCTGCCTACCAGTACCTGTTGCGATATCCGGAATTATTGGCACCCTCGGGAGAGATTGATGTTACGCTAATTAAACACTACTCCAAAACGCGACGCTTCTCATAACGTCCTCGCTCCGAAGCACGAGCAGGGACGATGAATACATCAGAGTGTAGCGCTGTGTTCTTGTTAACAGCTAAAGCGAGCATTATTTCTCTAGCACCGGTGCTGTGACTGGCGAGTTCGTGAGTCGCTGATGGAATGTAACCGAAGCTCCGCCTCCTCGTTGACTCGGAGAGGCTCTTTTTCTCCAGGTTCTTTATTTAAACTTGAGGGATGTTATTACTTCAGGTCCGTTTTTTTTGAGTTCAGTGTTGCAGGAGATGGCGTCAGCATTAGAGTGCAACACACACACTTTCTCAGCGGTGTGCGCGCGCGCTTCTTATAAAGCAGATTGTCGAGACTGGTCTGATGAGCCCGAGCAGTCGCATGTCGGATGTAGAGCGAGAGCGTGGGAGCCAAGAGTAACAAACACCACTGTTTCCGTAGAAACCGACTTTCAGAAACTGATTTTTTTTTTTTTTTAACCTCAGTACAAACCTGTTTCCATGCTGCAGGTTCTACACGACTTTTAATTTCAATAATAAAAAAACCTCGCTAAACAATCGCCGCCACCATAAACGGCGTTTGGTTAACGGTCGGAGAGATGACGAGAAAGCACGAGAGCGAGTTGAACTTCCTCCGTTCCTCAGCACTGAGACCAGGGAGGAGCGTGACGAGCTGCTTCCGTGTGAAATGGAACTATAAACGGATACAGAGCATGATGGCGTTCTTTAAGAAATGAACGACTGGCGGGTTGTTGTGGTGTAACTGTAATAAAACGTCACATCACTTCTTCTCTCGCTGGTTTATTACAGTGTTTGACATTTTCTGTTGTGTGTGTCAGGCCTTAGCCCAGGCCATAAAGGAAGCCAAAGAGCAGCACCCGGACATGTCTGTGACCCGCGTGGTGGTGCACAAGGAGACGGAGCTGGCCGAGGAAGAGTAGAGTAAAGGTACGTGCATGTGTTGGAAGGGTTTCCATGGCAACTTGACTTTTAACCAGAGCTTCTTTAGTTCAGATCTGAAGTCAAAGTGAGCTACATGTAACACGCTGTTTAAGTCTAGTTTAAACTTGGTGAGAGTTAAACTGAGACACGACCCTGAGCCCATCGTCGCGGCCGCCACGCCATTCCGTGTGTGAACAGATAAACGTTTCCCCATCGCTGATGTAAAAAGGGGCGGGGTCAGGATGTCGTCATGGCGCTCTGATCAGTTTGTAGCTCTCGGTTTAAAGGATGAGGTTCACTCGTGGAGCTGCAGCGTGATGATGGAGGTTTGCGGTTTGGAGTCGGAGCACAAGATGAGGGTAAGAGAGACAGGAGGAGGGATGGAGAGAGGAGAGGAGTGTGAGACAGACAGTAATGCCGTGTTGAGCGAGGTGTAAGTGATGACAGAGTGATCACCGTCATCGGAGGGGAATCTGTTCCTGCCCTGCTGAGAAAATCCTGAAGCAGAATAAATCTGGATGAGTTTATAAACAGCGTCATGAATTCATCGCTTGTACCGTTTCACTTCGAGAGTCTAACGAGTATTCTCTCTCTCTCTCTTTCTCATAGAGCTGAAGCCTGCGTTTCATCCGCCATCCCGTTGTGGAAAATCTTTCCCTGCGTTTCTCCGAGCGAGTGATCGTGTCTCTCAGAGAGGACGAGAGCGAGGACGACGCCGATACTCCATTTATCATTTAAAAAAAAAAAAAAAACCCAGAACCACTTCATCTAACTTTTTTTTTTTTGTAGTGTTTGTTACTATTTGTATTATTTCTTCCCCATAAGGTATTGTACAATGTTTTTTTTTTTTTCCCCTCCGAGTTCAGCATTTTTTACAGTGAATTTTTTTGATGGTTTACTTGGGGGGACTCTCTCTCTCTCTCTCTCTCTCTCTCTCTCTCTCTCGATAATTACACACACTGATTCTGGACTATTTTTCAGTGGGAGGGGTTTAATGTTGTTTAGGAGAAGTGGGCAGGGCTTCAGATGAATTTCAATCTCATTGAAGGGACCAGCGTGAATCCGTTTTCTTGCACATGGGTGCCAATCCTTCCTCTACGCGCACGCGCGCACACATTCCACCACAGGGAGGCGCATTTCGTCTACCTCTATTCGGGAAAAAAACAAATTAAACCCCATCCAAAATGACCAAAAACGGATTTCCTGAAAACTCTTGGCAGCTCAATGTGTTTCACTTTTCCTGCACAGATTTTATTCCTCCAAGAAAAAAAAAAAAATCCCACGTTTGTACGAATAAAATGGATCTTGTTCCATTTTTTAAAAAAAAGTTATGAAACACTTTCTTTGCTTTAATTAAATTTTCACTACAGTTTTACACCAGAATAAAAAAACAGCTAGGACTCTACATGTGCTCTCTCTCTCTCTCGTGTCTTTCCTTCTCATCATTTTATCACCTTGTTTTTATCTGTTATTTGTTCACCACTTCCTGTGTCCTCTCTTTGTGTAACACTGTTGAAATAAAAGTTTGTTTATTCTCTAATCATCATCTCTGGACTCGTTTCATCTTGTTCTGGTTTGCAAAAGTCTGAATTCAACATCGTCTTTCTTTCTCTCTCTGAAGCTTCGTGTCTCCATTACGTTGAACAGGTAAATATCTCACCTGAATGTCACTGCTAAATTTAAAAAAAAAAAAAAATCATATTTGGGTTCATCCATGTCACTTCTGGCTTCAAGGGTGTGGCCAAGGAGGCGGAGTTTTACCAAACGGTTAAATCTTTCCCGTACTGAGTGAGCAGTAATGTGAATGAAGCCAAGTCTTTACTAACACATGGATAATTCTGAAAACTCGCTTCACGCTAGCTAGCATTTCCTAACAATTTCCCGTCTGCAATGTCTGTCACGCACCAATCCATCACTTTTTGTTTGATATCCTTTAAACTTAAAGTTTACAATGTTGGGTATTTAACATCTCTTGCTAACGATTGTCATGTTATACTTGCGTATTTATGGTTCCATTTCTCCTGACTTTAAAGCCAGTATCTCACTGGGCTGCGACAAATTGCGAACGTCTTGCACGATTTGCAGTGTGTCGCTCCTTCGTCGCTGAAATTTTGAACATGTTCAAAAAATTAGTGTGACACAATTTCTCTCAAAATAGCCGCAAATGCGTCACTGGTGTCACGAACCCTTCTCGAGTCAGTTTCCGTGAGGCTTCCTCTACTTCCCTGCCTGCGACTAGTTGGAGACACAACAATTGCGATAAAATATGCGAATTAGCGACAATTTTCACTTGGAATCACACTGAATTGATATTCGCATATTTTATCGCAGTTGTTGCGTCTCCAGGCTGTCGCAGCCCTGTGAGATACTACCCTAAAGCAGCGATTAAACAGTCGTCCCTTCACCAGCGTGTCACGTTCCTGAGAATCCGCAAAGAAGCGTAAAGTCCTCTGTCCTGAAGATGTCGGAAAACTTGGTTACAGCTTTACCCCTGACACCGGAGACTCCTTCCAGACTCGTTACATAAACGTTAAATCTCCTCATGAGATATCGACGATTTCTCCATCCGTTTGTTATTAGCGGTACGGCCCTGTGAATGAGCTGTAACTATGGAAACGATAACGTGGTTTGTAGTTGTAGCTGCGGTACTTTTATGGAAAATGAATCGACACCTTCTGACCAATCGGAATCCAACATTCAACAGAGTCACGGTGTAAATGAGTTTATTACTGAACAGAGTCGTGTGCGTCATCATGATGTCTGCATCGGCAGCGCCGGTTGGAGAGTCGATGTGCCGTCTCTCGCGGGTCCCGGGCCTTGGATAACTCCGCCTCCACTGAGACACAAAGACAGACAAGTGGAGAACATTACTGAGACAAATGGACTTGTTTCTCTCTCACACACTTCATTTTCTCGTCATTTTGTATTTTACGCGCACATGAAGCTGAATACGTGAATATGCAAATCAGGACACGCCCTCATATCCCGTCCCAAATATCATGAACTAACGTTGATTTGTGAGGTTAATGGTTTACTAGCTCGTGAGTTAGTGTGCTTTCGGGATCAGAGTCACGATTTCTGTTAGCCAAGTGGATAAAAGTTTCCAGGTATCACCACCATCTTCACATTTGATTGGTCCAAAGGGATTTTATGACATCACAGGACATCATATCGTACACCTGGGGGGGTAATTTTACATCACCAGGTATTATTATTATTATTATTTTGGGAGGTATGATGGAACCTTCAGCAACGTGATGAGGGGGAAAAAAACCTCATGGAAATGGTCACCTGGAGAGTTCTTCACTTTCTAAAGTGGTTCTTTGTTCAGTTTGAATGCTTTGGTTCCTGAGAGGGACAGCCAGAGCATGCTTAACGTTACACACACAAACTTTTAAATCATAATAGTATAGCCTTCAGTCAAGACTGGTTTTATTTCTGTTACCTAGCAACCGAGATGGAGGGCTTTCTTTCTTCCTTTCTAATTTTTTTTTTTTCTCAAACCTTTTTGGGGGTAAAGAACTCTCTGTTCCCAGTATAGTAGGCCATATCAGTTAAAATAAGTCCTGTAGATACAGTATTATACCCCAGTATCGCAGATACAGTCGTCATATTTCCATCGAAACTCGTGCATGCTAACAGATATCCATTTAAATAATAAATTTGTCGCTGTATTTTATTTATTGGAAGTGAGCGGCTCAGATCTGAGGTATAGTTTATTATATTGAGGACGTTTATTTATATTCGACTGTACTTGTGCAGTGCTATAAAACAGTATTGTATAGGTTTTTAGTAGAGGTGTGACGATTAATCGATCCCTGATCTATTGATCCGTTTCAGCCCATGATTAAAAGTTAACGAATCATGATTCACTAACAATACCTCACTAGATGCATAACAAATTTTGGCATACGGCACAATTTTGATATTAGCCATGTTTGTGATTGCTATAGCAATCACATGAGATCACGCGTTGCTTTGTGAACAGCATAACGGGCGACTCGGAATTCCTGAAGCCACCGGATTTTCAAAGCCCGGTTTGGGGGCACTTCTTCCAATCTCCGTGCCTTCTGGACAACGAATGTTGTGTCTCAGGAGGTGGGATTCGGTGTTCACTTTAACACAAGCGACTGTATTTTTGTGTTTTTAAAAGATTGAGACAACTTCAGGACTTTTTTCATTGCTTTTTTGTTTCTTGCAGTTTGAAAATTGAAACGTGCCAAAAATGACCGAATGCAACTCTGAACGGATCAAAGTCAGTGGAGTGACTGGAGTCTGAATAAAGACTCCAAAGACAACACGACTCGATTTTTTATTTTTTTTTTAAATTGTGCTACATTTTTAGGGTGAGTGTTAACAGAATATTGACTGATCGTGCTGATTGGTCGAGAGATTCAGACTACTTCTTGATAAAACAGCGGCTAATCTCTGTCAACCGTAAGTACGTACAGATTATGAAAAAATTCTGTTCCTGAAAGCGCTAAAGATGCTCCAAAGCTGTTCAAAGGGAAAGTGGAATTGGAACTTATTTTATCGATTTGATGCGAGTCGGCACAGATAAGTGACAAGTCTACGCCGCAAAGTTATTACATTTGCGTACTGCTTTTGAAAATTAATTTAAAAAAAAAAATTTCTAATTATTTCAATCATTAAAAAAAAAATCACCTGTGTATTTATACTAAAACGATTATCCGCCTCAGGCTCGGTGAATATCGGCGAAACGTCATCTCGGTTGTTATTCACCTGTGGAGAATCATTGTTCAATAATAAATACAACCCCGATTCCGAAAAAGTTGGGACAAAGTACAAATTGTAAATAAAAACGGAATGCAATAATTTACAAATCTCAAAAACTGATATTGTA
>JAPFFA010000012.1:2220764-2235292 GCA_026153275.1 Sciades herzbergii | reverse complement strand
TCCATTTCAGGGGACCACCTCCTGATGGAGCTAGTTGTTGCAGGCTGCCTTTGAACCAGGGGGGTGTACTTCGGCTGGAGAAGAACCAGGTTCTTCTCATGTTCTTCAAATGTACCGGAATGTTGTGTTTGTAGAAGATCCTCCTGAGTTTTTCAGATAGACCAGAAATGTAGGGAATGACAATGTTCTTGCGTTTGTTCCTGTTATCTTCCTTGTCCATTATGTTCCTTTTTCTGCTCTTGAAGAACAGAACTGAAGAAGCCTTTCGGATGAGAGGTGAAATATCTTCAGGAATCTTCAAGCAAGTCCAGTTGCTCTTTTTTACTACCCACAAAAACTCTCAAACCACCTCAGGTCTGTCCATTTTCCTCTGACCTCTCTTATCAACAAGGTGTTTGTTTCCACCCACAGAACTGTCACTCACTCACTCACTCACTCACTCAAAAAATGTTTTTGGCACCATTCTGTGTAGAGACTGTTGTGTATGAAAACCCCAGGAGGAGATCAGCAGTTTCTGAAATACTCAAACGAAAAATACTCATCTGGCTCAAACTGACACCCAGACCGCAGTGAAGTGTGACTTTCTTTTTTCACTGTGAGATCACAATTTTTCCCATTCTGATGTTTGAACATTGTGAACATTAACCGAAGCTCTTGATTTGTATCTGCGTGATTTGATGCATCAAGGGATCGGCTGATTAGAGAACGGCATCAAACCGCTGCAGGTGGATGTGGGTGTGTTCCTAATAAAGTGGCCAGTGAATATAATTGACTGTATGGTTTATGTGTTCCTACGCCATCTAATTCAATTACAAGGCAACACGTAAGAAAAAAGTTGAAGCCTGGAACTGGTTTGAAATAACTCCCAAGGACTTTGCTTGGTGGCCTTGGGAAAATAAACCCCCCTCCTTCAGGATGTTTTACTTGGCGTTCCCGCTTTAATTGGGAGAGGAGGATGGAGACGGGAAGACGCCACCATGCTGCAGGCTTGTGCTGGACGTCACCCCACCTTAAATGTGTTTATGTCCAGAAATGCCAGAGTGTCATGGTAATGCTGCTAAATCCCCTCTCTCTCTCGCTCTGTCTGTCCTTTGCTCATATGCTCCCTGCTGTTTCTGATTTCAAGGTGACGCCAAATGACACCGTTCTCCGCCAGGTTGCCATGGGTTACGTCTTCTTGTTTGTGTACGGCCAATTACTGTAAGCAAGCCATGGATTTTTGAGCCTCATTAAAAAATAGCACCTCCAGCTTCTTGGTGTAAATCAATAGTTGTACAAAGTGAGAATGTAACATGCACTGAAAAGGTTTGTGGTTAGAACAGGAAGGTCACTGGTCCAAATATTACCAACAACCTTAACAAGCCATTTGGGCTTCAAAAGATTTGACTCATTGATGAAATCTGAATCAGTGAAAACTCCCATCATTGTTTAATTGTTCCATGTTTATGACCTGACATGAGCGTGGAACATCACATTCCCACTGTGTCCTGATCTGCGTCTGGATGTGGTTTGAAGGAACTGGAGATATTTACGAGTGTGGAGTTTTAAAATGTTAAAATTATTACAAAGGCGTTTTTTTTGGGTTTGGGCGAATCCGAATCTTCTGAAAACATGGATCAGCTTCAGGAAATAAGATCTCCAGGAGAAGGTCTAACATCGTCTCACTAACACTGTGCTGTTTCGAGTTTCGACGTTGCTGCCTTCACCTTTGCCTTATTAGGAGTTGAATGGACGTGATAATGACTGTGTTATGAGAATGCGACATTGGAAAACGTTTAAAGCGACATGACTAGGTAATGACAAGGTCACGGTCTGTTAAGCGGCCTGTTTATGAGCGGAACACGTCGCACTCGCTCGCAGTGTTTTTGTCGATTTCGTGAGATGCCATTAGCTTTGGGTTATGGTGTGTGTGGACGCTGGGTCTGGATGATGAGTCAGAACACACACACACACACACACACACACACACACACACACACACACACACACACAGAACATTTGTGTGTGTGTGTACATAGTTTGTAAGTGAGCAGTGGGACAGCTCATCTGTCAGTAACACCCTGGTAAATTTAATCCCCACCAAAATCCCAGCAGAGTGAACCGTGGCCTAATAAGGAGCGTCTTCTTCAGAGCCATGAAGACAAAACCCAAACATGTTCCAGCAGTCTGGATCAAATCACTCACTTTTACATCCTAATGAGCTCCACATCCCTCCTACAATAATTTGAGACTGATACCAGCTTCTCTCAGGGACTTTTTTTTTTTTGTCGTTTCGTGGGTTATTGTTACTTGTTGACTTATTTCCAGAGAGGCCACGGAAATCAATTAATTAAATTTCAAAAAAGCACTTAAAAAAATCAACATCAGGAAACGAACAGAAACTCAGCTGAAAATATCAAGACAGTAATAAATTAGCTAGCTAAAATAAATTACATAGCTGACTCAATCCACATATATCTAGCTAGCTAGCAATTGTTTTAGCTAGCTAAATATATTACTGCCTAGCTAGCTAGCAAAAATACTTTAATAATTGTAATTCATTGTTGTACCAAAGTACTTTTTTGGAAGCATTATTGAGATTAAATACTTCAAGATAGCTAGATAAATAGATTAGTATATTCAGTAAAGTTTTTGTTAGGAATGTGCTAGCTAGTTAATGTCTTTCTCTATATCTTTATACAGGGTTCGTCAAAATTATGTTAACACTAATAGATTATTTTTCTCCTGAACGTGTGGTGCACCGTGACCGTGAAATGTGTGTCCGGGCTTTAAACGGTACTGTTGCTTGAACAGGTTAAGACCATCCTGTAAGTCATCTTGCACGTATGATGTATGTTTTGTGAATAAATGGTTTCTACCATTTAAGTGTTAACATAATTTTGACTAACCCTGTTTAATTTATCTATCTCGCTATCTTGCTAGCTATCATGTTGCCTGTCTAGCTACTGAGCTAAATAGATCCGGCAGAGTTTTTGCTGTGCTGTGAATATGTTCGCTACAGAATAGGCCATGTCTTCCTCTGTCTCTATACTCCTTTAGTTCCCCAGTTACCCAAGCTAGCTAGATAGGTAGACAAGTACTATAGACTGCTAATTAGTTTCATACTTACTGATCCGTAACTGATCCTGTGGACTGTTGTATAATCCTATAAACACTAAACCCATCTCGTTTATTCAACCCACAGAACGCTATCTCCAACCTCATCTCATGTAAACTTCCTCCGGATTTAAACAGATGGATTCCTCAACAATGTTCACAGCGTTTATGAGAAGATCCCACATCATTGGCTCCCTCCGGCGTTATCGGCTACTGCAGAAGTCTAAATGTTTTGGCCACTCCAAGTTCAGCGGTGATGGAAACGACAGAACCGGGTTAACCCGAGCTGGGTTTGTACATGAGACGAAATCTATTTACTGAATCTTTTCTGAGCCATTTGTCAATTTTATTATCAGAATAGCAGAACGTACTAGTCGCAATTCTGATAAAACAGACGTGCTAATGGATCGAATTTTTTTTCTGCATGAGCTGATTTCCAGATCATGCTGATTGATGACTTAACCATAATGTAATCATTTTCTTTAATCACAGGTCTATCGTTAGAGGATCTTCATCGTATAATCATACACGGAGACACGCAGTCTGTTCTAGAGTTCGGCTTGGGATCATTTCCTACGGTGTGATGAGTATTAATCTCAAACAAAAAAGCTTCAAGCTGATTGTAAGTAAAGGAGTAGTGTTGTAGGACTCAAGAACAGTGTCAAGACCACTTTTTGACGGTCTCTGTCTCATCTCAGAATTGACTGCGTTTGTACTCAGTCTTGGTCACAGAGACTCAGGAATTTATTTCAAGACCGGTCAAGACCACAACTGTAGGGATTTCACTAAATCACCTGTGCATTGTGTGATTTATTTGTTAACATTGTTACTGTGATTGGACGTAAAACTTCTTGCTCCAAATGCAACCAATAACATGACTCAATGCTAAAGAAATGACATTTTTTGTCACTGTTACTGGATGTTGCCCCTCCCCCACCCCTTTCACACCCACCAGTCTGGTTCTGGTCTTGACTTGGTCTCGCCCTGCCTTGGTTCTGGTCTTGACTCAGACTCGCTCTGCCTTGGTTCTGGTCTTGACTCGGTCTCGCTCTGCCTTGGTTCTGGTCTTGACTCGTTCTCGCTCTGCCTTGGTTCTGGTCTTGACTCTGCCTCGCCCTGCCTTGGGTCTGGTCTTGACTCGGTCTCGCCCTGCCTTGGGTCTGGTCTTGACTCGGTCTTGCCCTGCCTTGGGTCTGGTCTTGACTCGGTCTCGCCCTGCCTTGGGTCTGGTCTTGACTCGGTCTTGCCCTGCCTTGGGTCTGGTCTTGACTCGGTCTCGCCCTGCCTTGGGTCTGGTCTTGACTCGGTCTCGCCCTGCCTTGGGTCTGGTCTTGACTCGGTCTCGCCCTACCTTGGTTCTGGTCTTGACTTGATCTCAATGCCTCAAAGTCTTGGTCTTGATCCTCTCTGGTGTCAGTCATGACTTGGTCTCGATTTTGGTCGTCTTGACTACAACATTACTATAAAATATACACATGGCAAGTGTTATATTCAGCTTTATTCATTCTTGTTAAATGTCATGTCTCTCTGTTCCTCATTAGTACATTAGGTTTGGGACCTGGATGTGCTCCTGTTTTAACCAGACATCATGAGACATTTCTATTCTGACAGTCACAGTGGTTGATTTCTGCAACTTTAATAAGTATTTATAACAGAATGTAGAGCTCTCTTTCCATATGAGTGTGGAATACATTATCCATTGGCCGCACTGAGCTCAAAACGATTTCTGAAACGACTTTTTTTATGTAAATGTCAGTTCAGTTCAGTTCTTTGTGCAATAACTGATTCAAAGAGACTGTGGAAATGCTCAGGATCGTCTTAATAAATTTTGCATAATCCTCTCAGCAGGGTAATGCAAACCTTTTGAGGGTAAGACTCTCATGCTACACATGCTGGAGTGTTGAATCATTTTCACACAACATTAAACTTTACATGTCTGAATAGCAAAACTCGGGCAGAGCACATCATAATACGTCTTTGACAAAATTCAGCTCAATTAGAAACCATGTTGTTTTTATTTGAAATCTGTTCTGAAAATAATTAAAGGTTCATCGTTTTGATATCGTACAATATAACATCTTTCCTGCTTGTATGTTCCATAAGCAAATTACAAATATATATAATTTATGACCTGGATATGAAATGAAGCTCATTTGGAAAAATGTTAGTATCTTACGTTTCACTCGTGAGTTAGTGCAAATTTACACTTTAAAGTGAGCCTCGACTGCTCGGCTTTAAATTATTTCGTTTATTTCCTTCACACACCGATTTAATGAACACTTTGTCATTCCTGTCTACGAAATGACTAATAGACAAATATAAACATTACACTGATTAAGACGAGCCATTCAGTTAAGAAAAAAGTAATAGCATCTTGTTAAAGGAGGAAGAGTTTCTCTGTGAGCTTTAGTTTTTGTGGAATTTTGTGGGCGTGACTTAACGTAAGCATGCTATGAACGCGTTTAGTCTTTTAGTTTGATTTCGTGAAAATATTTACACACATGATTGATAACCAGACACTATTTCGCAAGCTAGCTAGCTAAATACCTTCAGCTTTGGTGTTCGTGACCGAGAAATCTCATTCTGGTAATTTCAGCTTTCTAATTTAGGGATACGTTTAAATTTATATGCAAATTTCTGTGAAGCTGCTTTGTGACAACGTCCTTTGGTAAAGTTGCGACAGTAAGATGGTTTCATACACCTTCCCTGTCATTTTCATCGACTTCATTTACATGGTGGAAGTTGATAGGCTCTTACATTTTATGATGGAATAATACCAACTCGGTGATATTTTCAGCTTTTTCTTTTGTACACATTAACCAGTGTACACAAAATTAATTCCTGTAACAAACACAACTCCATTTTATAAACTTAAATAAATTATTAACAAATTTTTTAAAAATTGTATTTATTTTGCAAACGTTCTTTTCCTGTGTACTGTGCACATCGTGAGCCAGTAGCTGACATCTGTCAAGAACTGTGCATGTCTCAATTTGCCATTTGGAGCGTTTCAGCTTGAAGAATAAATATTGGCCCACCGCTGAGCTCTTTGCCATTCTCAGACCCATTTCAGAGGAATAATGATGGTGATCAAAAGAACAAGCATGGATTGCAGCACTTACGCCACTCTCTTCCTTCACCAGGGAAAATGTAGGGCATGACAAATTTTTCACTTTTCTTCCCATTCCATTGTTTCCAGCACCCCATCAGCACATCAGCCTGAGAGGAGAGTGACTTACCATTTGTACCATCTCCTTTCACTCGAAACTGTACAAAGAATCACATGCATAATGAAAACCCATTTACACTCTGAAGCACATCATAGCAAGAATGACTCACAGCTTAATTCTAGGTGCTGACTGGGTATAATGTGCATTCAAAGTCTTAAAAACATCCAGAGCTTGTTGATCTGCAAAATAAGGGACAATTTCTGCTTAAGAGGTCTTTTTGCTACCTGCTGCTTGTGGTTCTCTGCCCTCTGGTGATGACTGGCTAGAGCATTAAATAAAGGTGAGGTGCAGAAACACCCATGGTGACCAGTGGAGACCAGATGCATGTGGTTATGTCTGTCCATGTATGGAATACTGGTAGAAAGCATTCTCCTGGAGTTGTTGATATTCGAGAACCATGTGTAGAAATACAGCTGGAAGTGCACACAGAACTAAAACTGTTTTTAGAGGAATTGCTAAAGATAGATATCGTTCCACTAGAGGCATCAAGATTCAAGAAGCATTTTCATAACAGTTACTGGGCATTGATATTCTAGAACCAGATTTAGGCCTACAACTGTAGTTACTGTTCCTCTGGGGACATTGATGTTCTTGAACCAGTTTTAAGACTTCAACTGTAGTTACTGTTTCTCTGGAGATATTGATGTACTAGAACCAGATATAGGCCTACAACTGTAGTTACTGTTCCTCTGGAGATATTGATGTTCTAGAACCAGTTTTAAGACTACAATTGCAGATTTTGTTCTTCTGGAGATACTGATGTTCTAGAACCAGTTTTATGACTACAACTGTAGATACTGTTCCTCTGGAGATATTGATGTTCTAGAACCAGTTTTAATAGTACAATTGTCCTTACTGTTCCTCTGGAGATATTGTTGTTCTAGAACCAGTTTTATGACTACAACTGTAGATACTGTTTCTCTGGAGATATCGATGTTCTAGAACCAGTTTTAAGACTACAATTGCAGATTTTGTTCTTCTGGAGATACTGATGTTCTAGAACCAGTTTTATGACTACAACTGTAGATACTGTTCCTCTGGACATATTGATGTTCTAGAACCAGTTTTAATCATACAATTGTCCTTACTGTTCCTCGGGAGATATTGTTGTTCTAGAACCAGTTTTACGACTACAACTGTAGATACTGTTTCTCTGGAGATATCGATGTTCTAGAACCAGTTTTAATTGTACAATTGCCCTTACTGTTCCTCGGGAGATATTGTTGTTCTAGAATCACTTTTTGGACTGTGAATATAATTACTGTTTCTATAATGGTATCAACATTCTAGGACCACTTTTAGGACCATGACCGTAAATGCTGTTTCTCTGGAGGCATCACCGTTCTACAACTACTTTTAGTACTATGGCTCTTGGTCGACACCTTTCCACTGGAGTGGCTCCAAGACCATGGAACTTGGTTCTGGACAATAACTGGAGGTGTTCTAGACACTCATAGCCTAGTACTGCTTTCAGAATGCACATAGAAAGTGTTGTCCTGGATGTTTCAGCATTCTAGAGCTACTGTCAGTACAATGCTTCTACCTATGGTTCATCTGGAGCTAGAACCGTTTTATGATGTTGGCCAATATACTCTATAGGCACCATAATTGGTGACATTCAGGACAAAGAGTGTTAATATGGTTTTTCTCACCAGCCTCACCATTCTAGAACCACTTTTAGGACTATGATTTTTGTGGACTATAATTAGTGGTGGTGGTGTGGTGGTGGTGGTGGTGTAGACAATGTAGAACTGCTTTTAGAACGATAACTTTAGGTAGATACTGTGACTCTGGAGGCAAAGCCATTCTATAACCATTTTTATGACCGTGGTTCTTTGTAAAGATCAAATTTCTAGAACCATTTTTAGGACAACACCTCATATTCAGGTCATAAAAGCATGACCATCCTCAGAACGCTTTAGGTAAGTTCCATTGGAGGGGAGGCACTGACATCGCAGGCTCATTTTCCGATGACTTCAGATGGCAGATGCGCTTGCTCTGGAGATGTGGGCATTCAGGAGCTGTTTTCAGATGTTAATCTTTCTGTGTAATGCTAACCCACGTTGTATTAGAATGTGCAATATATCATCCATCCATCCGTTATCTGTAGCCGCTTATCCTGTTCTACAGGGTCGCAGGCAAGCTGGAACCTATCCCAGCTGACTATGAGCAAGAGGCAGGGTACACCCTGGACAAGTCATGCTTTGGCTAATTCTAATTGCATGCTCGGTTCTGTGACGTGTGCCAACACACAGCTCTTTCAGATTGGCAGGAGCTGCCTGGGCTTCTGAGATTCAGAGGCTAATGAGCCTAGCACAGCAGGGTTCGAGGCAGAAGTAATGACAAGTTCAGCAGGATGCGCTTCATTAATGAGGGAAATGGTGTCACAGGGGTGTTCACAGGGGCGCCATGTGTGTCTGCTTAACTGAATTTCTAATAACACGTTAATGGTGAATGGGGATTAGATTCACTTAGACAGCAGAACCTGGCAGGGGATTAGATTCAGACCTAATCACAAAACTGGACCGGAGTCAAACTGTAGAAGTATGTGTTTATTTGAAGATGTTTCAGAAAGAGTGTTAGGACTGCGTTACTTATTGTTGATAAACAGGTGATAGAGTCCATACCATTTTCTTTTTGTTAATTTTTCTTTTGCTTCATTTTTCTGGACTCCTCTCCATTATAGAACTGCATTTAGGACCATGACTATAAATATTATTTTCCCTGGAAGCATCTAGAACCACATTACAGCTGTGCATAGCGTTTCACTTTAGGTATCACCATTGTAGTAACTAGAATTTACAACCATGTTCTAGAACCACTTTTCAGATTATGACTGTAAATATAGTTTCCCTGGAAGCATCGCAATTTGACATCCACATTCTATAACCACACTCCAGACTAAATATTCTTCGTAGAGTATCTGCTTCATCATTCTAGAACCACTTTCTAGAACCCCTTTCCAGACTAATCCTGGTGGTGCTGCCATTCTAGAACCATATTTCAGACTATGACTGTAAAGAGCCTCTCCCTGGAAGCATGACTATGCTAGAACCACAGTCCAGACTGTAAACAGTGTTTCCAGATGCATCACCAATATCACTGAACACCTAGAACCTACAACCACAGAAGCAGGTGTGGCAGGTATGGGTACAATGATGTGATCTTTGGTTCTGGATTGAGGATGGAGTTTAGCTGGAGCAGGACATGTCTGGGTTAGATCATTGCCTCCATTTGTATTTTCGTGGTGTTTGCTAGCTTGCAAATATTTGTAATCTGTTACCGTTTACACCTACAAGATTAGAAAGGATGTGATATTAGCTGAAATTTCCTTCCTAGACAGTTCTTTCCTATGGACATCATCTTCTAAATCCACCCATCCATTATCCATAACCACTTATCCTATGCAGGGTCACGGGCAAACTGGAACCTATCCCAGCTGACTATGGGCGAGAGGTGGGGTACACCCTGGATAAGTCGCCAGATCATCACAGGGCTGAACTTCTAAATGAAATAGTTATATTTTTCATATTAGAATACAGATTGTGGCTTGGAGCCTTTACCTGAAGCCAGATTTACTTTACGCTGTACAATTTTCAGCCTGAAAACAAATCGCACACTGCCACGACACTCATCTACAAATCTGCCCAGGGTGAACCCCGTCCCTCACCTGAAGTTAGCTGGGATTGGCTCCAGCTTCCCCCACACCTCCCATATCACGCAGAGTAAAACCAGATTAAGGCGTAGGCTTTGGTGTTTTATTTTTAATGGCCTTGCTACTGTATATATAGGTTAACATCACGACTTTGAACCCATCCATCCATTATCTTCAGGGTTGTGGGGGAAGCTGGAGCCAATCCCAGCTGACTTCAGGTGAGGGGCGGGGTTCACCCTGGGCAGATTGCCAATGGATGATGGATGGAGGAGGAAGGCAGACCCACAGAACAGCTACAAACACATTAATGGCATCAGTGATGGAAAAAAAAATTGTCCATGAGCATATTTCTTTGAACATTTACCTGAAGCTCACTTTGAAGAACGTTCCTCTGCAAGTTAGTTTCTGGATCATGCCGAAGCAGCTTTCCTTTAATCACAGGTCTATCATAAGAGGATCTTCATCATATAGCCGGTCATGTAGAACACACTCTGTCACACAGTCTGGACGAAGGTTTATTGAGGTCCTGTATCACGCAGAGTAAAACCAGATTAAGGCGTAGGCTTTGGTGTTTTATTTTTAATGACCTTGCTACTGCATATTTAGGTTAATGTCACAACTTTGAACCCATCTGTCCATCCATTATCTTCAGGGTTGTGGAGGAAGCTGGAGTCGATCCCAGCTGACTTCAGGTGAGGGGTGGGGTTCACCCTAGGCAGATTGCCAATCTATCACAGGGCTACACGGAGCCGAACAGCCATCGTTGTTGTCGGCTGTCCATCGCTAACGATGACGATCGCTTCATCAGGACGTGCAGAAACGCGGATGGGCTGCAAGGCCCACACCAGAGCAACAGAGTCCGGAATGTCTTGCCTCGTGAGCTCTCACACACTATTCTCCTCTCCTAACAAAGTGCCTTGCACGGTAAGGTAAGACAAACGATGTCATGCCCCCCATTGTGCTGTCTCTCTGGAACTCCAGACCTGATGCCAAGTGGTGCACAAAAGTGCCACAGACCTGACAGGAATGGAAGCTGCCCTGCAGTGACAACTGACTTGCCAAGTGATACCATCCATTGGCCATTTGAGTGGCTCTTCCACATGCCATCTGGTGGTGTACCATTGCCATATTACACCGAAAAGCGCCCTGCTGCCAGCACTTTATCAGTGATGTACTATTTAACCCATAGCTAGAACCCGGGCAGGTGCTACCACTCCCGGGTCAGAGTGGACCTGGGCGCAACGGTGATTAAGAGGTACCTCCACTTTCCCCAATACTCAAGTCCTCCTGGACCTGAGACTCACCACCGGTTGCAGTTTAAAGTTATACCCAGGACTAACAAACAACCATCACACTTGTGTTCACACCTCTGGGGGATACAGAGTAGCCAGTTATCTGTTGAATCCACATGCCTTTGGATTGTTGGAGGAAACTGGAGCACCTGGAAGAAACCCACACAGGCACAAAAAGAACATGCAAACTCCACAGAAAGGCCCCAGTCAACTGAAAGGTTCAAACCCAGAACCTTCTTTCTGTGAGGCAACAATGATAATCACTGCATCCTGAATGAGGAGATGATGAACAGGTTTATATGCGTCTGTATTTGTCTTTCAATAATCACCAATTATAAATGAACACCCACAGAAGCCATTTCTACAAGTCTTGATGAACATAACATATTAATTTACTTTGCTGATAGGGTATGTGTGTGTCACACATCTCAATAAGGAAACAAGGAAAGCTTTTACTGTCACTTCTCAATAAACATGTGGGCTTTTTGTGCCTGGCAGAGCATGATGAGATCCTTCCTGTTGACTAAACAGCAGTAATTATGAGCATAAGTCTTAGTGATACACTCTCTCTCTCTCAGTTTCACTTGATGAATACGAAATGGAGAACACATCAGTAGGATATCATTATTTCACTCTAATATGAAATAAGATGCCAGTGATTTGTCTGTTAACACAATCACGGAGTCTCTTGGTGGTGTTCTGTTCTGCCTCCAAGGAAACCATGAATGTTTCTCTGTAGAACCTGGAAACAAAGTTAAACAAAAGTGCTGACACTGGAGATTCCTTCCATAAACGTGAAATATGTGCCTCCTCACAGAAAACTCCATCTGACCTCGACTGTATGTACGAGTATATGAGGTTTCCATAATCTCATCACGTACATGGCATGGCAGTATGGAGTGTTCAGTGATTTCTTCTGTGGAAGAATGATTGTCCATTATACATCTTTAATCAAAAAATATACATACAGCACACCAAATAATTAATTAAATGTCCTTTTGCCAGATTAGTTGGTAGCCATCAACAAGCTTCTGGCAGGACTCTGGTTGGACATTTGGAGAGTTCAGTTAAATGTATTGGAACAGACCCAACTTGAAACCACCATCCACACATGTTCAATAGGTCAGGACTTTGGGAAGGCCAATAGGCTTAATGTTAGGCTGCTTTATCCTCCACAACCAGCTCTGATGTGTGTTTGGGGTCACTGTCCTGTTGGAACACCCAATTGTGTCCAAGTTTCAACCATCTAGCTGATGGTTGGAGATTACGCTGAAGAGTTCTGAGGTAGTCCTCATTCTTCATTATTCCATCTATGTTGTTTAAGAGTCCCTTAACAGTTAGTACAGTGTTCTTGGGGTCGACTGCCTCACCTTTACTCCTCTAAACATACCTCTGGTCATTGTGGCCAAACAACACAATCTTTGTCTCATTGGATCCTAAAACATTCCTCCAGAAGGCTTTTTCCTTGTCCTTGTGATCAGCAGCAAACTTTACTCAAGCTTGAAGATGTGGATTTTGGAGCAGGAGCTTCTTTCTTGGATGGTAGCCTCTCGGTCTATGGTGATGTAAAACTCAGTGTTCTGGCAGCTTCCAGTTCATGGCAGGTCTGTGCCTTGGTGGTTCCTGGGTTGTTCCTGACCATCTGAACCAATTTCCTCCCAGATGAGGGGGACAGTTTGGGTCTTCTTCCAGACTTTGGTAAAGTGGCTACACCTCCCAATAATTTATACTCATCAGACAGACACAGAGAAGCTACCAGCTGGAGTCAATCATCATCACTCACAGGAAGTTCAGAGGCCTTGGAAAGTTAAAAGACATTTTGGAAATTTCAGCATAACTGAATCGATCATTTCTGTGGGTGTACTGTACTGGTATAATTTTTGACCCTGTTTGACTTCAGAAAACCCAACATAAATTCAAACCTTTGCACCAAAAAGTCTTTTTTCTTTCTATTAAAGGTGCATGTTGTACAAGATGATCAGATCAAAGAAATCACCAAAAACTCAATATTACCATGACGTTCATGTCCATGATGAGTGTCTGTAAACTTTTGACCTCAACTCTATATGCTCATAATTTGCTTTTAGAGCTCTGTAAAGAGGACAAAGGGGTCAAAATTTGATCGATATTGACAGACTTTATTGTACGTTTAACATTACGCACCTTGTTTTGTCGTGTACTGATTTAGGCGAGCGTCCGTGTGAATTCTGAAGATCTGAAGAGAACACAGTCACCATTGCACTGTCCTGCATCAGATGTTTACCAACAGTATTCTTAGATATATTTCAAAGATATGATTACATTTTATAAAATGTAAACAATCATGTCTGAGACTTGGACATAAAATTCAATGAATCCACATAACTTACAAAACTTGTGTAATATTTCAACAGACAAAATTCAAACATGCTTGTCAGCTTGTCATGTGACTTTTTTCATAACAGCTTTATGACAGTTCAGTAGTCGCCTGGGTGTGTAAACATTTGCGCTTTCTGATTGTTCGATAGAGCTCTGTTGCGTCGTCAGCATAAGTCACATCACTCATTAAAATGGACAGACATCGAGTGGAATTTATTTATTGGTAAATATTTCCAAAACAAATGCACGGATTAGCGTCCTGCCCCAGAAATTTAAAACATATTGAAATAACGTCACTAAAAACAGCAGAAACTGGAGTTATAATTGATGATGTAGCTGTAACACAGTGGACAGACTGTTTCACGAATAATAACGATCGATTCCTAGATCGAAAAGGAGGAGTCTTGGAAACCTTATTGCACGAAGTAAAAACTTCAAACATGTATGTTCAATCCAAAAATATTTTATTTTAGCAAAACATTTTCACACATTGAAATTTTGTTTGTTTTTCATATTTCAATTTTTTCCCCCCAAAAAAAGCATTTTATGACCTTTAAAGGAATGGAAAAACAACAACAGCAGCACTTTGTTGCTCTATAAACCATATACAGTGGATAAAAAAAGTTTACACACCCTGTTAAAATGATCGGCTTTTCTGATGTTAAAAAAAAAAATGAAACCATGATAAATAATTTAAAAACTTTTCCCACCTTTAATGTGACCTGTACAATTCAGTTGAAAAACAAACATCTGTTTGGGGAAATTTTTTTTTTTTTTAAACATACAATAAGCTGGTTGCATAAGTGTGCACACCCTTAAGCTAATACTTTGTTGAAGCACCTTTTGATTTAATTACAGCATTCAGTCTTTTTGGGTTCACACCTGCCATCAATTAAA
>JAPFFA010000012.1:1721301-1734390 GCA_026153275.1 Sciades herzbergii | reverse complement strand
TGTGTGTGTGTGTGTGTGTGTGTGTGTGTGTGTGTGTGTGTGTGTGTGTGTGTGTGTGTGTGAGAGCGTTTTCCACTTTTATTTAATATGAGCTTTTATGTCGTCTTTTCTGTTGTCCTTTCTTTAAACCATATTGAATTTAAACCAATTTGAATAACAATAATAACACTACTGTAATATTACCTTTTACTCAAGGCCTGAGATCTTATCTCTTACACACACACACACACGCACGCACGCACGCACAAAAAGACTGTAACCTCTTCATTCTTCCCATTTCACTCTTTCTTTGTCGCTCTGCCCCTCCTTTATTCCCCTCTTTCATTTCCTTGTCCTTGCATTCTTCGTGTCTTTCTCATCAAAAAGCTATTTTCGCACAAAGCACCGTTCTCACCGTTCTCCAGCAGGAATGAGGAAAGAAGAAAAAGCCGTCATTGTATGTCTTCTTCTTCTTTTTTGTTTTCCCCTTGATGTTTGTGTTGGTAAAATTTCACTTCGTCTGCAATTCAATCAGCCCATTTCACTTCCTGTCATTTCAGAACCGTGAAAGAAAACACGTGACAAAGTCAAAGAGAAACCTCAACCACCAGAAATGGGATGAAATGAGACGCAGCTCTTCCTCAAACACGTCTTCGCTTTTTTCCCCTCGTCCTTCTGATGAAGAACGCATCCTGACCCCAAGTTAAAACTTGCTCTTTAACAAATTGTTGCTTTTTCTCGTATTATTTGTTCCAAAGCAGCTACCATTTTATTTCGAATAACACATTGTGTTTCTAAATATTTTTATCTGCATTTTATGTAAAGTCCAGTCCTGTGATCACTGATGTTACACTGACGCCGTTAGCGCACCAGCCTCGGGATGGGAACAAGACAAAAACAATACGTTACTGTTCTGAAGCCAGTCGGAAAAAATCAAAAGTAAAAGTAAATAAAGTTAAACTATGATTGCTGATTGGTTTTTGATCAAGAATGTTGGTGTTTAATTGGGAATGTTGGTGTTTGATTGTGAATGCTAGTGTTTATTTGGGAATGTTGTTGTTTGTGAATATTAGTGTTTGATAGAGAATGTTGGTGCTTGTGAATATTGGTGTTCGGTGAAGAATGTTGGTGTTTGATAATGTTGGTGTTTGTGAATATTGGTGTTTGATGGAGAATGTTGGTGTTTGATGGAGAATGTTGTTTGATGGAGAATGTTGGTGTTTGATGGAGAATGCTGGTGTTTGATGGAGAGTGTTGGTGTTTGATTGATAATGTTGGTGTTTGTGAATATTGGTGTTTGATGGAGAATGTTGGTGTCTGATGGAGAATGTTGTTTGATTGAGAATGTTGGTGTCTGATGGAGAATGTTGTTTGATTGAGAATGTTGGTGTTTGATGGAGAATGTTGGTGTTTGCTGGAGAATGCTGGTGTTTGCTGGAGAATGCTGGTGTTTGATTGATAATGTTGGTGTTTGATGGAGAATGCTGGTGTTTTCTGGAGAATGCTGGTGTTTCTGAATATTGGTGTTTGATGGAGAATGTTGGTGTCTGATGGAGAATATTGGTGTTTGATAGTGAATGTTGGTGTTCGTGAATATTGGTGTTTGATGGTGAATGTTGGTGTTTGATGGAGAATTCTGGTGTTTGTGAATGTTGGTGATTGAGAATGTTGGTGTTTGATGGTGAATATTGGTGTTTGATGGTGAATGTTGTTTGATTGAGAATGTTGGTGTTTGAGAATGTTGGTGTTTGATGGAGAATGTTATTTGATTGAGAATGTTGGTGTTTGATGGTGAATATTGGTGTTTGATGGTGAATGTTGGTGTTTGATGGCGAATGCTGTTTGATTGAGAATGTTGGTGTTTGATGGAGAATGCTGGTGTTTGCTGGAGAATGTTGGTGTTTGAGAATGTTGGTGTTTGATGGAGAATGTTGTTTGATGGAGAATGCTGGTGTTTGCTGGAGAATGCTGGTGTTTCTGAATATTGGTGTTTGATGGAGAATGTTGATGTTTGATTGATAATGTTGGTATTTGATGGTGAATATTGGTGTTTGTGAATATTGGTGTTTGATGGAGAATGTTGGTGTTTGATGGTGAATGTTGGCGTTGGTGAATGTTGGTGTTTGTGAATATTGGTGTTTGATGGTGAATGTTTGTGTTTGATGGTGAATGTTGGTGTTTGTGAATATTGGTGTTTGATGGTGAATGTTGGCGTTTGATGGTGAATGTTGGTGTTTGATGGAGAATTCTGGTGTTTGTGAATGTTGGTGTTTGATGGAGAATGTTAATGTTTGAGAATGTTGGTGTCT
Source organism: Sciades herzbergii (assembly GCA_026153275.1). Lineage (NCBI taxonomy): Eukaryota > Metazoa > Chordata > Actinopteri > Siluriformes > Ariidae > Sciades > Sciades herzbergii. Next base: position 1,732,102 of record JAPFFA010000012.1, on the reverse strand, counting down.
GATGGAGAATGTTGGTGTTGATTGATAACGTTGGTGTTTGGTGGTGAATATTGGTGTTTAATGGTGAATGTTGGTGTTTGTGAATATAGGTGTTTGATGGTGAATGTTGGTGTTTGTGAATATTGGTGTTTGATGGTGAATATTGGTGTTTGTGAATATTGGTGTTTGATGGAGAATGTTGGTGTTTGATGGAGAATATTGGTGTTTGATGGTGAATGTAGGTGTTTGATGTTGAATGTTGGTGTTTGTGAATATTGGTGTTTGATGGAGAATTCTGGTGTTTGTGAATATTGGTGTTTGAGAATGTTGGTGTTTGATGGAGAATGTTGGTGCTTGATGGTGAATGTTGGTGTTTGTGAATATTGGTGTTTGATGGAGAATGTTGGTGTTTGTGAATATTAGTGTTTGATGGAGAATGTTGGTGTTTGATTGAGAATGTTGGCGTTTGATGGTGAATATTGGTGCTTGGTGCTGAATGTTGGTGTTTGGTGGTGAATGTTGGTGTTTGTGAATATTGGTGTTTGATGGTGAATGTTGGTGTTTGATGGAGAATTCTGGTGTTTGTGAATATTGGTGTTTGATGGAGAATGTTGGTGTTTGATGGATAATGTAGGTGTTTGATGGTGAATGTTGGTGCTTGTGAATATTGGTGTTTGATGGAGAATGTTGGTGTTTGATTGAGAATGTTGGTGTTTGATGGTGAATATTGGTGTTTGATGGTGAATGTTGGTCTTTGATGGTGAATTCTGGTGTTTGATGGAGAATTCTGGTGTTTGATGGAGAATGTTGGTGTTTGATGGTAAATATTGGTGTTTGATGGTGAATGTTGGTGTTTGATGGTGAATGTTGGTGTTTGATGGTGACTGCTGGTATGTGTTGGAAGACGGTATGTGAAGAATGTTTATAGTTGCTGGGAAAGTTGATGTTTGTTTGAAAAATGCTGGTGTGTTTCTTGTAGAATGTGTTTGTTGGTGTTTGTGAATTATGTCACATAGTATCACCTGGTATTGAGCTTTTTTTTTTTGACAAGTGCGAGTAAATGATCATGATATTGGACCAGCAGAGGGATCCACACATCCATTGTATTTATATTGAAGCTGGAGTCCAGAAGGTTGTGAGTTAAAATCCCAGAATTATCAAAAAGAACTCTCAACCATGTTCCCTAGCCTGGACTTGTCAGACAAATGAATACTTATGAAGTGGAATGTCACACAGACAGAATGATAACTCATTCTGTCTCCTCACCTCTCCGTTCTCCAGCGGGTGGATTTTAGAGTAAAATGATGTACAGATGACTTCATCATCGTGTTTATACGCTGGTGGTCCAGTTCTTGGGATGATATTGAAGCGTGTGATGCATTCCGTATCTGTGATGGCATAATACTGCCACGGCATGAAGGTTTCTCCATCCAGAGATCGTTCCAGGATCCAGTTTCCAGGCCGTGGAGAGTTTGCAGCCTTTAGGATGATGTATGCTATCTGGAACACCTGGAGAACAGACAAACACTTTGATAAAACACTTCAATGCGTTATTTTAATGTGTTTGCTGGAAAATTTCACTGTTTAATGGTAAATGTTGGTGTTTGGTGGACTGATGCTGTTTGGTGATGCTTTATGAATAATACTGTGCTTTTTGATGCGTTGCTGAAGGTTGATGGAGCTTTGAGGTGTTGTTTCATTAAGAATGTTATTTGTAATGATTGTTGTAGTTGGACAAGAAACTGATGGAGGTATTTTTTGGTGTTTGATGCTGTTTGTTGATGTTTTATTTAAAAAAATGATGTTTCTTGACTGTTGGAGTCGAGGGAGTTTTATGGTGTTTGTTGGTGTTTGTTAATGTTGGTGTTTGATGGATAATTTCACTGATTGATGGAGAATGATGGGAAATGTTGGTGTTTGATGGAGTTTTTTGGTGCTTAATGCTGTTTGTTGGTATTTGGGTTAAAAAAACGATGTTTGTTGGCACAGTGTTGGAGTCAATGGAGTTTTATGGTGTTTGTTGGTGTTTGATTATTAATTTTGGTGTTTGTTGGAGGCTTTTTTGGTGTTTGATGCTGTTTCTTGGTGGTTTAGTTCAAAAAATAATGTTTGTTGACACAGTGTTGGACTTGATGGAGTTTTATGGTGCTTGTTGGTGTTGGTGTTTGATGGATAATTTCACTGATTGATGGAGAATGATGGGAAATGTCCGTTTTTGATGGAGGCTTTTTGGTGTTTGATGCTGTTTGTTGGTGTTTTATGAATAACACTGTTTTCTGACACACTGTTGGACTTGAAAATGTTGACATTGGATTGAAACATGAATATCACTGGACGATTTGAGAGTTTGTTGGAGAACGGTGGGGAACGTGGGCCTTTGATGGACGATTTCTTTTAGGTGTTTGATGCTGCTATTTGGTGTTTTATGAGAACACCAAGTGTTGTGTTTTGCTTTGGGGTTTTTTATGACACTGTTGGCGTTTGATGGAATTTTGAGGTGTCTGTTGGCGTCGGTGTGTGACGGTGAACACTGGATTAGAGCGTCCTACATCGTTCTACACCTCTACTGAGAATCGAAACGTTTCACGACTGTCTCTGAGATAAATGAGCTAAAATGAAGGGCGCTTTAAAAAGCTGTCAACGGAGCTTCATTGCTCCAACAGGATGTTTCCTGAAACATTTTCCTGATAGTGAAAAAAAAGATTTCAAACTCACTGCTAATAACAACTGCAGTCTCCCACTGCATCACTTTTCATATCTAATTAGCTTTATTACTTATTTTCTAATGAACTACGGCTGTTCAGTTTGACTTTTCTAATTCAATCTGTACAATATGCATTATTAAAAATGTCAGGTAATTTAACATAACAACCTCTTTCTCTCTTTCTTTCTTAAGTGCTGTTTTTAGTGCTGTGGCTTGTAGTGGTAAAAATAAACTTTTTTAAAGCTGATTTAAAGTCTAAAGTCTAATTGCACATTTTAATTCACATCTTGCATCATGTTCAATTAATATAATTAACATTTTCTCTACATTTTTAAACACACAGAATTGGACCTGAATTTGCTTTAACTCCTAATAAAAAAAAAAAAACCAAACATTTAATTTCAAACTAAAAATCAGCATTAATAACTCACTATGTCTACGCATATAATTGTGTGTAATTTGGTTATTAATGCTTCGTAATCGTTTATAATCTCTGATAAAGGCTCCTAAAGCTTGAAACTATCGTTTATTAACGTCTAATCATCGACTGCAGGTCCTTTCATTTTTTAATGTAATATATTTTAACAGATAAAAAAAACGAATAATAAAAGTAGCTATAGTTGTTGATTTACATTATGAGAGGTTTATAAGTTGTTCATAAATTGTAAAACTGTTCTGAGGCTTTATCAGTGTTCATAAATGCTCGCAAAGTATTATTACTAAATTACATGAAGCTTTACTTCATTTTTTAAAAATAACTCTTCATGAATGTGGATATAATCGTGAGTCATTTGCTTTGATTTTAAATGATTAATACGTTTTTTATAAACTCTTATAAAACCCCAAAAAGCTCTCAGCTACAATACGTTGATGACTTATACACGTTATAATGTAAATATAATGTCACGACATACTGCACTCGCTTAAGTGTGTATTTTTTATTTTATTTTGTAACTAATTTTATAAAAATATCATTATGATTTTTTTATGGTACTAAACAATATTTTTTCACATTTTTCAGCATTTTTGTAAAAAAAAAAATGCCATCAAAACACACTATACATTAATTATATCTGTTAAAAAAAGTAAACTCCTAAATAAAATATTTTGAAAGATTATATTAAAGATATAAATGCATGCAAGTGATTTCTGGCACATCATACAGAAAGCTAAAGATGGGTTAAAGGACTTCAGAAACAGAGAAAAAAGGAAAGTTGCGGTTTTAGTAGCCGCGACCTTTACGTGTCGGCCGGAGAGAGGGAGAGAGAGAGAGAGAGAGAGAGAGAGAGAGAGAGAGAGAGAGAGAGAGAGAGAGTCTCACTGTTTACTGGTAAAAAAAAAAGAAAAAAGAGGAAAAGGATCAGGATGAGGATGAGGGAGAGACGAGACGAAGCATAAAGGAGAGACAGGGGAAAAAAACAAGAAGAGAAAAGCAAAGATTTCCCATGATCCTCCGGTGTCTCCCTGTCCATTGAGCAGAGGAACACCCGCAGGCCCTGAGCAGCCGGAGAGGTGATGGAGTTACAGTTACTGTGTGTGTGTGTGTGTGTGTGTGTGTGTGTGTGTGTGTGTGTGTGTGTGTGTGTGTGTGTGTGTGTGTGTGTGATGGGTATCCTGTAGCACGCTGCTTCAGGGCACAGTGACATTCAGGTCAGCTTTCAAAAGGAGACGAAGAAAAAGAAAAACTGGAGTGACTTTTTATAAAAACCCCTGAGTAAAACACTGATACATCACTGACCTGTCTGTCTCACTCACCAACCTGTCTGTCTCTCTCACCAGCATATCTGTCTCTTTCACCAACCTGTCTGTCTCTCACACCAACCTCTCTGTGTCCCTCACCACTTGTCTCCCAGACCAACCTGTCTGTCTCTCTCACCATTTGTCTCTCACACATCTGTCTTTCTCATGAACCTGTCTGTCTCTCTCACCAACCTCTCTGTGTCCCTCACCACTTGTCTCTCAGACCAACCTGTCTGTCTCTCTCACCATTTGTCTCTCACACATCTGTCTTTCTCATGAACCTGTCTGTCTCTCTCACCAACCTCTCTGTGTCCCTCACCACTTGTCTCCCAGACCAACCTGTCTGTCTCTCTCACCATCTGTCTCTCACACCATCTGTCTTTCTCATGAACCTGTCTGTCTCTCTCACCAACCTGTCTGTGTCCCTCACCACTTGTCTCTCAGACCAACCTGTCTGTCTCTCTCACCATTTGTCTCTCACACATCTGTCTTTCTCATGAACCTGTCTGTCTCTCTCACAAACCTACCTGTCTCTCACCAACCTGTCTCTCTCTCACAAACTAGTCCATCTCTCTCACCAGCCTCTCTGTGTCCCTCACCACTTGTCCCTCTCACTAACCTGTCTGTCTCTCTCACAAACCTGTCTGTCTCTCTCACCATCTGTCTCTCACCAATCTGTCTGTCTTTCTCACAACCTGTCTGTCTCACCAACCTGTCTCTCTCTCTCTCACACAAACCTGTCTGTCTCTCTCACCATCTGTCTTTCACACATCTGTCTTTCTCATGAACCTGTCTGTCTCTCTCACAAACCTGTCTGTCGCTCACCAACCTGTCTGTCTCTCTCACCATCTGTCTCTCACCAACCTGTCTCTCTCACACCAACCTGCCCGTCTCACTGTGTGTCTCACCGTGTGTCTCACTTTCTCCCTTCTGTCCGTCTCTCTGCTTGTGTATCCATCTGTCTCTCGTTCACTTTGTCTGATTTTTTCTTTCTTTCTTCTTCTCCAGCACTCTATTTCCATGTAATGTATTTTTACTTATCACTCTGTCACTATTTCTCATTTCCTCTCTCTCTCTCTCTCTCTCTCTCTGAAACAGCTGAGACTTCAGGTTTTTAATTGGACAGTTAAACCTGATAACAGCTCAGCAGATGTAAATTTCATGTCCTCAATACTTTCTACTTTCTTTACAAAAATAATAAAATAAATAAAGAGATGAAATGGAACAGACGGGAAAAGGCCGTTAATAAATAAATGAATAGCTCGCGGAAGTTCAGCTGCAGAATTCTTCCTCACCACTTTTCATCAGGCGATGCTCCACGCACACAGCTCTCCGTTAGCGGAGGGAAGAGAGAAAAAAACAAGCTCAGAAACCCTTTAACGTGGAAATAAAAGTTCGCCAGTGGAACGAAGACGACGTCAACTTTCAGCTGTAGTTTGGATGAAACATGAACTCTATCAATTTTTTATCGCAATGATTTTCTGTATAAAACTTCATCCAAAGAAAAACTCATAAACACCGAGCTGTCTCACTTTATCCCTGAACTACTTCCTTTTTGAAGTTTTGTTTCCATGGTGACCAGATGTGCTAAATAAAAATCGTTAAAAAATATTAACCTAGACTAAAGAGGTTAAAGTATAATATACTGTCTATTACATATATTACAGGTAGAGAGATAACTCCGCCCCTTTTGTCACCTACACACTTTTGACCTGTTTCGCTGTAGGATGAAAAATCGCATCATTCAAGCATTTTGTTTATTATTTATTTTAACTGTCAGTGGATGTAAACATGCAGTTTGTTATTTATGATTCTTTTACGCAGCTGTAACAGCTGCAATAGTTAGGTTTACGACTTTAGCTGTTAATAGTAGCTGTGGAATTTTAAATAGTCTTCGCCTTTATGATTTTTACGTTGTAAATGCCGTGGCACTTAGGATTTTTACGTAGCCGTATCATTTTATGTTTTCTATGTAAATCGGTGTTTATGATTTTTACAATGTAAATGGTAGAGCATTAAGTTTTACTTAGCTGTAGCGTTTTCCATTTTTACATAACATTTGCAAATTTTATATAGTGATATGATTGATGCATAGCTGTATCAGGTACAGTTTTTACACAGTCAGAGCATTTGTGATTTTTTACGTAATTGTCGGAATTATGACTTTTTTCAGAATTGTAAGATTTGTGATTTTTACATAATCATAGGATATGTTTTTTTTCAGAATTGTATGATTTATGATTTTTATGTAATTGTAATATTTATGATTTTTATGTAATTGTAGGATGTATGATTTTTACATAAGCATAGGATTTATGATTTTTACGTAATTGTATGATTTTTATGTAATTGTATGATTTATGATTTTTTCGGAATTGTTAGATTTATGATTTTTACATAATTGTATGATTTTTACATAATTGTATAATTTATGATTTTATGTAATCGTAAGATTTATGATTTTTTCAGAATTGTTAGATTTATGATTTTTATAATTGTATGATTTATGGTTCTCAGAATTGTATGATTTATGATTTTTTACATAATCATAGGATTTATGATTTTAACCTAATTGTAGGATTTATAGGGTTTTTTTCGGAATTGTAAGATTTACAATTTTTACGTAATTGTAGGATTTATGATTTTTACATAATCATAGGATTTATGATTTTAATGTAATTGTAGGATTTATGTTTTTTTGGAATTGTAAGATTTATGATTTTTACGTAATTGTAGGATTTATGATTTTTATGCAATTGTAAGATTTATTATTTTTACGTAATTTTGTTCGTAATTGTAGGATGTATGATTTTTAGGTTTTTTAATTTAAACATATTTGGGGTCAGAGTTTTACGTAATTGTAGGATGTCTGATTTTTACATAATTGTATGATTTATGATTTTTATGTAATTGTAGGATTTATAATTTTGTTTGTAATTGTAGGATATGTAATTTTTACATAATTGTAGGATTTATGTTTTTTTTCCGGAATTGTAAGATTTATGATTTTTCTTTAATTGTAAGATTTACAATTTTTTACGTAATTGTAGGATTTCGTTTTTTGTAATTGTAGGATTTATGATTTTTATGTTGTTAAAAGCATAATATTTATGATATTTAAGTAGCTGTAGCATTAGCAGTTTGTATGTAGCTATAACATATACAGTATTATGTAGGCATAGCACTTACGATTTTTATGTTGCAGTAACAGTAACCATTTTTATCTTGTGGTAGTCGTAGTACTTGCAGATTTTGCACTGCCGTCGCGTTTATGATTTTTACGTGTTAACTTTAGTGACTGTTTTATTTTGTCTTCAACCAGCAGAAAAAGAGCGAATGCAAATTTAACACACGCTCGTCTAATGGAATCGTTTACACGCACAATCCCAGTGCTGACAGTGACTTCAATTCATATATCAAATAAGAGATTTACACATTTACATATTAAATCAATTGATTTGCATTGACTCCGCCCACCATGTTGCATCCCAAAGTACAAACACAGAGGTACAAAAAAGACGTGTTATTCTGTATTCACGCTGGGATGGAAATTCGAGTAATCACTCGTACACACACACACACACACACACAGCTTTACTGAGGATAAACTGCCTTCTTCTGAACTGTTTAATGTGCATCACATCTGAATGTGTGCAGCAAACTGTAAACCTAAATTAATCTTCGCCTATGGAAAGAGAGTGTGTGTGTGTGTGTGTGGTGTTTGGGCTACAGGCTACACAGAATCGAGACTAATGACCCTGTACCGCCGTCCACAGCGCACGAGAGCGGAACAGACACATTTAATGACTTCGTGTGTGTGTGTGTGTGTGTGTGTGTGTGTGTGTGTGTGTGTACAAGTGATTACTCAAATTTCCACCCCAGCGTCAGCCTGAGGATAACGAGGGCCGCTGAAGTCATGGCCCATAACGTGCATTACGCCTAAAAAGGATTTGATTTCACTGAAATGGGACAAATGCACACACACACACACACACACACACACACACACACACACACACACAATATTCAGTATTATTCAGTTTTCTACATAAAGCAGCACTCACAAATAAGTTTACATGCGATATGTGATATCATTTAACAAGCAAGTATGATGTAATAAGTCCATGCTGCTGTTAAATTCTGGACTCTGATTGGTCGTCAGGTGTTGATTAGTTCTCTCTAACAGCATGTCTGACTGTAGCGCAGGTTTATATTAATGCACGCACTCGAATGTTATCGTTTCTATAGTAACAGCTCGTTCACAGGGACATGTACAACAGAGATGTTTATTTCGCATTTATGGAAGGAGTCTCCAGTGTCAATACTTTCTAACAGTCAGAGGTAAATGATTCAGTACGAGTCAGAACGAATCACTACGAGTTGGTATGGCTCAGAATGATGTATACAAATCTCATGCTGACTCATACCAACTCATAAGGAGTCAATATGAGTCGCAAGGAGTCCGAATGAGTTAATATGAGTCAGAATTAGTCACAATGAGTCAGTGTGAATCCGTCGGAGTCAGAATGAGTTAGTATGAATCGGTATTAAACAGAATGAGTTAGTATGAATCAGCAGGAGTCAGTATTGGTCAGAATTAGTCAGTATGAGTCGGTATGAGTCAGAATGAGTTAGTGTGAGTCCTAGGAGTCAATATGAGTCAAAATGAACTAGTATGAGTCCTTAGGAGTCAATATGAGTCAGAATGAGTTGATATGAGTCAGAATGATTCAGCATGAGTTAATATGGATCAGAAAGAGTTAGTATGAATCAGTAGGAGTCAGTATTTGTCAGAATTAGTCAGTATGAGGTGGTATGAATCAGAATGAGTTGGTATGAGTCAGTAGGAGTCAGAATTCATCAGAATGATTCAGTATGAGTCGGTATGATTCAGAATGCGTTAATATAGATCAGAATGAGTTCGTATGAATCAGTAGGACTCAGTACGAGCCAGAATGAATTACTCTGAATCTATATGAGTCAGAATGAGTAGTATGAGTCAGAATGAGTTAGCATGAATCAGAATGAGTCAGAATAAGTCAGAATGAGTTAGCATAAGTCAATATGAGTCAGAATGAGTAGTATGAATCAGTATGAATCAGAATGAGTTGGTATGAATCAGTAGGAGTCAGTATTCATCAGTATGAGTCAGAATGAGTTGGTATGAATCAGAATGATTCAGTATGAGTCGGTATGATTCAGAATGAGTTAGTGTGAGTCGTAGGACTCAATATGAGTCAGAATCAGGTAGTTTGAGTCAGAATGAATCGGTGGGAGTCAGTATGAATTGACAGGAGTCAGAATCATATATAAGAGGCTGGTGATGGAACATCTGTTTCCAGCTGCTGTAATGAAAGCGAGAACAAAGATGTTTCACAACAACAGATGTAACTATAAATGGATAAAAGTACACGATGTTGTCCATAAATGAAATGAACCCTATAATCCCAGCAGTTACTGGGGTTAAAACCCTCGGGGACGTGCTGTTAGAGGAAAAGAATCAAGTCTCATATAGGATATAAAAGCGGTATCTGTATTAGACGAGCACACACACACACACACTGATGGTCATGCTCTCTGTCTGATTTCTGTCCCAGATGTAACTGGGATGTGACATGTTGGTTGCCAAGCATTTATCGCCGTGGCGACTGGGTGTCAGGTGGTGACGGATTGTAAGACGGTGTCCGAGACTCAATGACATGCCAGATCAGTAATTACACACACACACACACACACACACACGGCTATACACTCTGATTAAATCCCACTTATGTTTTCAATGCTTGTCTCGTTCTCTCTTTCTCTGTCCATCTGTCCATCTGTGTCTCTTTTTCTGTCTTTTTCTTCTTCTCTAACCCCCTCCCCTCTTGCTCATCTCTCTTTCATTTCCTTCTTCCTTTGTCTGTCTCTACCTCTCTCTTCCTCCGTCAATCTCTCTCTGCCCACTTCTCAAATTCCTTTCACCTCGCTTCAGCTTTCCAACACCCAGGGATATGTGCAGAAAAGAAATTCTCTACAGAGTGATGATAAACTCTCTCTCTCTCTCTCTCTCTCTCTCAGTGTTCTGGTCTCTAAAGTAACAGTTGTTCTGATAAATAAACAGGAACAGACATTTTTTCATGCAGCGTCACTCCGACATGCTTCACTCTACACTTCAGGTCAGGCTGACCCTCCGAGAATAAAACACTTCCAGGAGAGGATTTTCTGAGCTGCTATTCCAGACACTTCAGAAAAATAAAAGCAGTATGAAACTCTGAGATGGAAATGCAGAGTGAGAGAGAGAGAGAGAGAGAGAGAGAGAGAGAGAGAGAGAGAGAGAGACGGAGACATAGAGAGAGAGAGACAGAGAGAGACAGTGGGGGGCCTCGTGGCTCAGGT
>JAPFFA010000012.1:1471978-1482392 GCA_026153275.1 Sciades herzbergii | reverse complement strand
AACAGCTGCCCCAGGAGACGGGCAGGGATCAGGAACAGCTGCCCCAGGAGACGGGCAGGGATCAGAAACAGCTGCCCCAGGAGACGGGCAGGGATCAGGAACAGCTGCCCCAGGAGACGGGCAGGGATCAGAAACAGCTGCCCCAGGAGACGGGCAGGGATCAGGAACAGCTGCCCCAGGAGACGAGCAGGGAGCCATGACAAAAAATAAATAAATAAACAAACAGATAGATAGATAAAGAGTTTTGTTTTAAAAATTGTTCTAATTTTGTTCTAAAATCAATAGGAAGACATAAAAATAGTTTTAAATAACCCCAAGTGACAGCCAGGGGGCAGAAAGGAGCTGCCCCAGGAGACGGGCAGGGATCAGGAACAGCTGCTCCAGGCAATGAGCAGGGAGCCACGACAAATAAATAAATAAAAAATAAATAAAATAATAGATAGATAAAAAGAGTTGTATTATTAAAAACATTTCTAATTTTGTTCTAAAATAAAGAGGAAAACTTAAATAGTATCTGTTTGGTTTTTTTTGTGATTTATGGTTATCATCATTTTGCAGTAAAAACATCATCGACAGATGGATGACAGTAGAAAAAAGAAAAAGAAATGAAAACACAGAAGAACACATCATACTTAACTAACACTGGCAGCAAACTCATACTGACCAGAATCTTCAAAGAAGCTCTTTAAGGGCAGTGGCTGTATTCATCCAGATGTTTCCAGTGGTTGCTTTTGCCGTTGTGCACTCAAGGCAAACTATGTACTGGAATGAGCCGATCCAAAATTGCTTCAGATTTGTATCTGGGTGTGTCCATGGCTGTGATGTAGTTTCTTAGCACTGGTAAACTCTGCCATTCACAATCTTTTGTCACATAATGAAAATTGGTACTTTTTAATCATCATTAATTAATAATAAACAAGGATCCAAGCCAAAATACAGTCCTGTAAGATCACGCGACATACGAATGACATCGTTCCAGAAGTTCTGAATCACTGGACAGTCCCAAAGCATGTGTAGAAATGTACTAGTGGTGTCAGGGTTACAGATGGGGAGCAAGTTTCATGAGATATCGTTTGCAAGGTGTATAGTAGAAACGATGGCCAGCCTTAAAATGAACAAGTACATGTCTCAGGTTTTTAGAAGTAAGGCAAAAGTTTGACTGCACTGTTTCCCAGTCTGGGTGGAATCCTAACCAAGAAAGTTTCAAATCCCATTTTCAGCACCTCGAGAAGTCTTAATAGCATCAATCCAGCTGAACATTGGGTGGTCACTCAAAACAGAACTCCATGGCACACCATAAGCTTTCATTGCGGAACGTAACCTCAGGTACATGAAGAAAGAAAAGCCAGGTAGACTGTATTCTGTTCGGATATCCTGGAATGTGCGCAAACCTTTCCCATCAAAAAGATTTACCTTACCTCGCCTTAGTCCCGTAACCCTACCCAGGGTCGTGGGGGCTCTGCTTGTGTGAGTGTTTCACCAGCCTTCTCCACTGTTTGTGGTCTTGGGCAATTCTTTGTGTTTCTACAAAGGTCTTCTTGGTCCATTCACTGATCTTGTCTGCCCCGCCTCCTTGCTCCATTGACTATTCCTTGAAGGATAGTCTTTGACGGCCCATGTGATCTCGTTATGTGTCCATACCAATTTAACTTTCTTCTTTTCACTGTTGTCAGCAGGTCCTCATACGGTCTCATGTATTGGTTAACGGTTTTGCGTATGTCCTCATTTTATGACGTGGTCTGTGTACCTTATGCTAAGAATCTTCCTAAAAACCCCTTTAGATGGCCACAAAGGATAAACAAAATATTGATGGTGAGACAAGAAGTGGGGATTGTTGCATAGAGGAGATTGCCCAGAGAATTTCTTTGAATGGACTGTTACTTTTTCAGCGTTGTACCATGCAGCTAAGGTGGATGAAATAATACTACCAAATTTGTGGTGTGATCTTGCAATGTCCTACTCCTGTGAAAGGCAGATCTTGAAGTCTGTGGGGATGTACAAAACCTGATTCAATGCTTCTCCATGGAACTTTACTTTCTGTGTCTGTCCAAGTGCGCATGGCTCTAATCTGAAATGCCCAGTAATACAGCTTAAAGTTTTGGCAGGGCAAGGCCACCTTCTGCGTTTGTGCACTGTAAAACACAATGTGTTCTGGGTTGTCTCCTGTTCCAGGCAAATGGGAAGCCCATAATTTGCTGCAAATCCAATTATTCCACCACAAAATTGTCTTTGATTCAGTCAGCTCTAGCAAGACCGGAAGCAACACCATATTTGTTGGTATGTAGTTATGTTACAGAGCCAGGTAGCGTACTACAGAGGGTAACTGAGAAAGCCAAGCTCACGCACACATCTGGAGGGAAATTTCGTACATACTTTACAAGTATTTTACAGGGAAATGGTTAGTAATTTATTAGCTGAGAATGCACCAGAAGGCATGTAAATTTCAAAATTTTCTGGAGGGCGGTATGCCCACAGATCCCCTAACATTAGCGTGCCTTTGGCTTCGCCACCACAAATTCCAGCGCCAGCCAGCTACTTCAGATTTTCTGGAGAATCCTGAAGGGGCATTCTGAATGGGGACTTATCCCAATTGAATTTGTATCCAGACATGCTGCTAAAGTGATGAAATAACTGTAAAACATTTGGCAGAGTTGTTTAAGTCTGAGAGGTATAAAATGATATCATCTGCATACAATGATATATGATGCCGAGAACCAAGTAAGGCAACTGGGGTAATAATTGGACTTTGTCTGAGAGCCTGGGCTAGGGGTTCCGGTGAAAGTTGCAAAAACGAGTGGTGATAGGAGGCATCCTTGACGACATCCCCTTTGTAATGGAAAGGGTAGAGACTGAAAAATGCCTGTTGAAATAGACGTTGTAGGGTGTCTGTAAAGAGTTTGAATGGTGTATATGAATTTAGGACCAAAACCAAAGTGCTCCAATACTGTCCATAGACAGTCCCATTCAAGTCTGTCAAAAGCCTTAAGTGCATCGAGAGAAAAAAAAAACTGCACAAGTGTCAGGATATGTGTGATGGCAGCAGGACAGCCGCCCTTCCAGAAACCCAGTTTGGTCAGAATGGATCGAGGTAAGCATGATGGGCTCAATCTGGGAAACCAAGGCTTAGCTAGAATTTTTGACATCACTGTTAATTAAAGACATTGGACGGTGACTAGAGCAATTTAATGGATCCTTATTTTTCTTGTGTAGCAAAATGATAAGCGCGATGTTTTCGTCTCTATGAAGCACACCATATTTAATAACATAATTGATAGAACTCAGGATCAGGGGCCCAACAATATCCCAGACAGCCAAGTATAGTTCTGGGGGAATTCCACCAGGACCTGGAGACTGAACTTCTTTAAGTGATTCGGCTGCATTATGAAACTCCTCCAATGTTAGAGGCTCTTCTAGGAGGTCACTGTCCTGTGCTGATAAGACGGACAGGTTCAAGTTCTCTAAAAATGTTTTGCATGCGTCTCTGTCAAGAACCACCTCTGAAGAATACAACGTGGAATAAAATTCTTGAAAAAGTGTTAAAAGCCCTATGATCTGTATCTATTTTGCCAACACTGTTTCATATTAGATCGCTATTTCCTTTGGACTCAGTTTCCTTCAACCTCAGTGCAAGCAGATGACTAGTTCGATCTGAATGAAAATAATGTTTTTACTTGGTTTTGTGAAAGATAAACTCGGCTTTGGACATTGATAGACGCTCCAACAGTTTCTGACAGGCTTCTTCTGAAAAAGGCTGGGCCTGTTGATGTTCTGAAGACTGGATTTCCTGTTCCAGCTCAGTGAAGCGCTCATTTTTAAGACTCTTGGCCTTTGAGGAGAAAGCAATGCAGTGCTCTTGTAGGTTGCATTTAGTAACTTCCCAGAACACCTGTGGGTTTGAACAATGGCCTGAATTAAGTCCAAAAAATTCCATTTGCCCTGATTGGAGCTGGTTGAAAAAATGCAGAATCATACAACAGTCGATAAAGCGCCATCTACAGGCTTTAACATGTGCTGAAGCATAGGCGATATATCAATCAGGATATAATCAGTTCTTGAAAATGACTTGTGCCTTGGGGAATAAAATGTGTATCCTTTTGCATGAGGGTTATGTATGCACCATGGGTCAATGGCATTCAGTTCAGCAATAAAACTATTGAGAAAAGATGAAGACGTAGAAGTAGAGGAATTAGGAATGGCAGATGAGCGATCTAGCAGAGAATGAATCGAGGCATTACAATCTCCCCCTATGATGATATCATGGTCACTAAATTCTAATAGTTTTTTTTTTTTTGCTGTGCCAGTAACTTATAGTTCTTGTTTTTAGAAGCGATTGACATCCTCCTTTTTCAAGTGTGTTTCTTGAACAAATGCTATGGCAGTTGCTTTTCAATGCAAAAATTCTAAACAATGGGTTTGTTTTATCAGTGTACTGAGGCCACACACATTCCATCCATTATCTCTAGCCGCTTATCCTGTACAGGGTCGCAGGCAAGCTGGAGCCTATCCCAGCTGACTATGGACGAGAGGCGGGGTCATCGCAGGGCTGACACACAGAAACAAACAACCATTCACTGTCAATTTAGAGCCATCAATTATCCTAACCTGCATGTCTTTGGACTGTGGGGGAAACCGGAGGACCCGGAGGAAACCTACGTGGACAACATGCAAACTCTGCACAGAAAGGCCCTCGCCGGCCACGAACCCGGACCTTCTTGCTGTGAGGCGACAGCGCTAACCACTACACCACCGTGCCACCCCACACACATTCCAGGTTATAATATTTAGATTAGACATAGTCTACTGAGTTGTATTAGCACAACAGTATTGGAAAAGTCTTTGTGGGAAACAGTGTGGATATCA
Source organism: Sciades herzbergii (assembly GCA_026153275.1). Taxonomy (NCBI): domain Eukaryota; kingdom Metazoa; phylum Chordata; class Actinopteri; order Siluriformes; family Ariidae; genus Sciades; species Sciades herzbergii. The sequence goes on along the minus strand of JAPFFA010000012.1, from coordinate 1,477,532 downwards.
GTAACAATATATGGTGCCCTTAAAGCAAAACTCCATGGCCAAACAAAAGTCACAGTGAAGTTAACGGCTGCCAGCAAAACTAAACAAATAACAACGCTTAAAACTATATACAGGACATACTCTACAAGCTGTAAGGAGTTCATCAAGAAAACCCCTTTGGCTAGTAAAAAGTTAGAAATCTTTAAAGTCGTAGCTCCTCCTAGCAATGCAAACCCCCAACCCCACCCTACCCCACTCATTACAGTGATGTAATTATTCAACGAGAAATAAAGCAAAATATCATTATGTCCTTTCGTAAGAACAGTGGTTGTAAGAAAATGAATAAAGGACACCCCTGCCTAAATAAACTGCAAGCTGGCCTAGGGGTTAGCATGTCCGCCTCTTGACTAGGAGATTGTGAGTTCTACTCGCGGTCGGGTCATACCAAAGACCATCGTAAAAATGGTACCTACTGCCATCTGGCAAGGCATGCTGTAATACAGATGCAAGCAGGGAGTCAAACTCTCATGGTCACCAGAGGACCCGCCCCTCACCGTAACCCTAGCTGTATAATAGGCGAGAGGCGCCTCACCCAAGTGCCTCAAGAGCTGGTTAGTACTGGAAAGACCAGTTCCTGACATAGGAGGGACTTTGACTGCCTAACTAAACCCAAAGAGCTGTCTATAACCTAATTTGTGTGAATGTAGCACACATAGCCTCACACAAGTGACAGGCTAAAATGAAAAGCATGAACGGTAATGTCCTACCTCACCAAGATGACAGCATCAACACAAAAGTCCACAGTCCCATATTAAACATTGGGCAGGCTAGATTGTGTCGTTGTTACTTGCAGCGACCATAGGCTGATGTTCTGCTGTATCTACCTCAGCGCTTCAGTTGTCTAGCGCCTCGCTCTCTCACCCAGGTGTAGAGCCAGTGGCATCTCTGCAGGTCAAGTTGTTAGACCGGATGAACTGCTCTGCTTCATAAAGTGATCAGCACAAAATTTGCCTGCCACAGTAAGCGATTTTCAGTGTAGCTGGGAACAGGAGAAACGTTTGAATCCCGGATGCCTCTGTCCGCTTTCTCACTTCAGCAAAGGCCTTTCGTTTCTTGGTGGTGTCCAATGGGATGCATAGCTCTCACACTACTCAGAATTGCTCATCTGTGGGTGTAGTCGAGTAGCTTAAATATAAATGTTCGAGGGCGGCTAACATTAGTGGTCTTATCAGAGTACAGGTGGTGGGCTCGTTCTATTTTGATGCCTCGATCAGCAACAGATGGGATCTATGTAGGTGGAGTCGCCCTTAAAAAGGCGATGCAGTTTTCACCCTCCACTCCTTCACTCAGCCCAAATGAACGGAGGTTGGATCTTCTACTTCCGTCTTCCATATCTGCCAGTTTGGAGTTCAAGTCATCGATTTTCAGCCTCATAGATTTGACCTGGTCTCTATCATGTCTAGCTGGTGACGGAGCAGAATTGCACCTTGACTGAAGTCGGTGAAATGTTTTCTCCAGTCGTTCAGTCTGGCTCGTGACTGTCGTTATGGTGTCAGTGGTATTCTTCAATACCAGTCTTAGGTCAGATATCTGCGGGCGCAGAACATCATTTAAAGCAGCTTTGACCACCGCAGTGACCATGCTATTTAGCTCTGCTCCCTGTTCAGCTAGGGCCTGCTTCGCTCTTGCTAAGATGGCGTTGTCCAGATCTGCTCTCGAGATGCTAGGCGACGATTCCTTGAATCTCTTTTTTGACAGGGGAATGTTTGGCTTCTTTAATAGCACCAGTATTGTGTGGTACCAGTGTTTTCGAGGGTTTTACGTAATTCAGGATAATTTGCTTTCAGGGAATATGAAAGTAACGAGTAGTAAAGTGGAGCTCACTAAATTCATGTCTGCACCGCCATGAATCGGTCACATGACTCCTACTTTAACTGTTTGTTCAGATCCAAATGCTCCATACCAGGAGCTGTAGGGAGGGGTCCTGCAGGTGACCATCCTCATCTAGCAGCCCCCCGCCCCCACTGCCCCCTGGCCCAAGCCAGTAAACTTGGGGGAAACACTGCTCACTGTGCTGTAGTTGAATGTCTCTCGCCTGTCTCTCTCTGTAGAAGAGAGTTTCTGTGGTTGACGAAATGATAATTTATAACATTGTCATATCTGTGTGTGTGTGTGTGTGTGTGTGTCTCAGGAGTGATGAGTGTTTCTTGGCTTGACGATGTGAATTGGCTCAGCTTGGCGTGGTTAAGTGTTAGCGTTAGCATTGGCGTGAAGCCCATGGACGGTTGGCTGGAGCGAGGCTGAGTTCCTACTGGATTTGATCCAGATTTAATGCTCGCTTTGTGAATTTTCACAAAATACGACCTTTCAGAAAAATAAATCCAACTAAAATCAATAGAAATGAACTTTACTCCAAACAGATGATCAGTGATTACACCACGCTGCTTCTCAGGATCGAGCGAGCGGTGATGATAAAATACCATGCACTGATCCAGAATCCGTCTGGATGCTGTTCAAAGCCACAGATTTGTGAACCCAAATGTACAACACGTTTCCGTTTATTCCCAACACATTCCCAAAGAAGTCCGTTCCAAAACGAGTTCTTCATCTTGGGATAATGGTCTGCAATATGGAAACATGTCAGGACGATTCCACGGCATTTTCAGAAACTACGCACCCTGACTTGCATAGATCTTCCATCAGCCAGACTCACTGCGTGCTTCCGGTATCTACTACGTAAAAATTTCCAAAATAGTCCCTTGAATACACAAGCGAGTTCCTGTTTGATGTTTGCGATATGATCACATTTATTATCTCACTGATACGCAGTTGTTCACGCCAAGCTTTCTTTGCAAAACAAAGTCACACCTCATCACAATCTATCACTTTTTACTCCATTATATGTTCATCACCCTGAGATTTCTCTTTATCTTTCCCTCGTTCCGTTCCGGTTTCCTGTAAGTTTTGGGGTTTTGTGCGTGCAGCAATACTGCCCCCTGGTGTATGCACACACACACACACGTACACACACGTACACACACGTATACACAGTTGCAGAAACATGGGTGTACAGTAGATCCAGTACCGTCCAGGAAGGAAGAGCAAGTTCTTATCCTGGAAGCAGAGCGTATTTTATCCTCCGTTTTATAATCACGAGTCAGGGCTGATGTTCGTTCTCTTGGGAACGATCTCGAGGGTTTGAGCTCTGTGTCACGTCGACTAAAACTCGTTTATTTTGTGCACAAGTGGTTTCTGATGTCTTTAAGTTTGTCCTTTGAGAGATACTGCATCTTTAAAATGGAGGTCATGATGATGATGATGATGATGATGATTTATTTTTTTTGTTTGTTTGTTTTTATTTTCAGGATGTCTGCTGCTTACTTGTTTGATTTGCAGGGTTTTTTAAATATATTTTATTTGGTGAATAAGTCACAATACTTTTTTTTTTTTTTTAAAACCTAGAATTGGATAGACGTAATCAGAAGTACCTTCAATAACGCATGTGCCAATTTTTGGGTTGTACGATACATCGTGATACCGACAGTACGGCAGGGCGATATGAGGAAAACATCATATCACAATTCTTCAAGATATTTCCCTGATATTTCCTGGCTGCGTAAATATATATATGTCTCCTATAATAAGCTTTTATCGTTTTTCTGTTTCAAATAACTTTATCTTCAAATCATTATAATTTACATAAATAATATTTAACACCGAAAAGAGGATCTTATTGCACTTTTAAAGTACAAAATTTTAACATCAAATTAGCTCCTTACAGTCAGGTCAAAAAAAAAAAAAAAAAGAGTATCGCGATATAATTGATCACGATATCAATCATATCAGTGATCATATCGCCCGGCTGTAATTCAGTGTTGCCATTGTTGACACTTGAGGTCGCGTTCCAGGAAATAATATCAGCATCTTGAGAATATAAATGTAGTTTTGTTTTTTTTTTTTTAAAGGAAATTGGCACATGTTGACTGTGAGAGTGTCCGAAACTAACGAACCCAGGCAGCTTTGCATGTTATGATGTTTTTCTTTTATACATTTTTTCTTTATTGCTATTTTTTTTCAGGTTGCATGGAGGGACAGACATGCATGTGTTTGTTAAAGAAGAACAAAACATTGAGGAATCAAATAAACTAAAATAAGGCACAATTTGCTGCTTCTGTTTGGAAAAAAAAAAGTGTTTGCATTGACCCCTATTTTCTTCATTCTGTTTGTGCTGTTTGCTGTTTTTTCTCATTCGCTTGCCAGGAGGACCTACTATTCTTACTCATATTACCTGTAAGTAAAAAAAAAAACAAAAACAAAAAAAAAACCTAAACGGGGGCTGGTTACAGCCGAGTCGAGGGCTTGTTGGTCTTTGTTTCTCGGTTAGTTCTGTTAGTGTTTTAAAGATGCAGTATCCTTTTTTCAAGTGACTCGCTTTTAAACCAACCAACCAACCAACCGACCGACCACAAACACGCTGCCATGTTTCCCAGCTCCAACATGCTCCGTGCTCTCCATGACCCCAGCGCTGTGTTAGTTGAAAAAAGAATGCTGCATTTGTGTCTGTGTTTCATTTTCTTTCTTTCATTACATTCTTTATTACTTTTCTTGTTGTGTGTGCATGTGTGTGTGTGTGTGTGTGTCGGGTTATCACCCTTGCCATTCATCTCTTACCTTCTCCTCTCTCTCACACACACACACTCACACCAACGCATTCATACATGTTCATTTTTATTTATTTTTTTTCAATATTGTTGACCATCGAGTGGATTTGTTCGCGGTGTAACTGTACGATGAGGACGAAAACGGTTTATTGTTAACGTCGTACTATTACACAGTGGCACGGAGATATCAAGTTTATCTTCGAGTGGTGAATGAGTGAAATATTTCCAACAAAAGAAGATAAACTTCCTCGCGTCACTGTGTAATGTTCTTTATGTTATACGGACACATTTTGACACCGTGCGTCTAGTCAGCGGGAAAACACTGGGAGTGACATCATCGGAGTGAAATATCGGGAATTATTATACAGTACATACAGGACACGTTTTTGATGGAATAAAAACGTGTTCTATTCCCTTCTAGCGGGATTCGATAGCATGCGATATTGTTCGCATATCGCTTATCCTACGTGTATTACGTCACTCTACGCAATGGAGAATGAGTGTTGAATGTGGTTTACGATACTGCACGGTTGTCAAGACAACATGATGTCACACGTCAGAGACTTAAAACTCCCGCGCTAGCGAGCGACAATTTGTAAACAAACATGGCCGCCAGGTTTGCTTCGTTAAATATGGAATACGTTGAGAGAATTTTGAAAGAGAAAGACGCGTTGAAGACCCGAAAGGAATGTGTATAGGTAATAGTAATAATAATAACAATAATGGCTGGCTTTTTTTCGTGGTCAGTCAGATATATTCCGTTCAGTATCATGCTCGCCAAATGGAATATATCTGATAGACCACTCAACGCCAGCCAATATTATTTAAAGGTCTCATTGCATCGTTTTTTCATTAATTGTGCGGCGGTCTCTAGTATGAATGAATGCCCTGTGAGCCGGTTTTGGTGAAAAAAA
>JAPFFA010000012.1:565625-575632 GCA_026153275.1 Sciades herzbergii | reverse complement strand
CGGCCACGGGGCTCGAACCCGGACCTTCTTGCTGTGAGGCGACAGCGCTAACCACTACACCACCGTGCCGCCCCACTGTCTGTCATCTCAGGTGAATTGAGATGAACAGGGATACATAGGGCAGACAGGGAGGGACAGACAGACAGGGAGGTAGGGAGAGGCAGAGAAACAGGGAGGGACAGATGGGGAGACAGGAACCGACAGAGATGGGGGACAGGGACCGACAGATATGGGGGGGGACAGGTAGGGAGAGACACGGAGGGAGGGACTGGGACAGACAGATAGGGAGGGAGAGACAGGGACCAACAGAGATGGGGGGGGGGGGGACAGGGAGGGAGGGAGGGAGGAAGGGACAAGAAGAGGCAGAGAGACAGGGAGGGAGGGACTGGGACGGACAGACAGACAGATAGGGAGAGACAGGGACCAACAGAGATGGGAGGGACAGGAAGAGGCAGACAGACAGGGACGGGGAGGGCGAGACAGGGACAGACGGAGGGAGACATGGAGAGATGGGGACCGACAGAGACAGGGAGGGCGAGACAGGTAGAGCGAGGCAGGCAGACAGACAGGGAGGGAGAGACAGGTAAAGACAGACGGGGGGGCAGAGAGACAGGGAGAGTATTAGAGCTGCAGACACACTTTTGTTAGTGTGCTGATGGAGTAATTAATACAATGTCTCGTGAGCTCTGCTCTCCTTACAGTAATTAGTGTGTGTGTGTGTGTGTGTGTGTGTGTGTGTGTGGCGCGCCATTATTCCTCACACTGCTTTCTTCGCTCCATGTGTCTTTCTGTCCCCTACAGCGAATGTCTGGTTTTGGTTTCAGTCGTATGCTAACGCTGTTCTCCCCTGAATTTACTCTTTTATTGCACTATTTACCGTGACGCTGTGTGATTTAGGACGAGACCGATGTAGAGACCGGAGCACGCCCACGCCACACTTCACTAAACAGTTTGATTTTCTCACCAGGACACAAAGTGACATTGTAGATGATGATGATGATGATGATAATGATTTCCCTGACCTCTCACTTCACCCTGATGATCTGAATCCTGGTGAGTTGCCACTGGTACTTGCCAGCCAGGTGGAGGTGCACAAAGATACGCCTGCAGGTGAGACAGGAAGTGCACCAGGAAGTACTGTTTTACACTATTGGTTTAAATGACCTCACAAAAAAAAAAAAAAAAAGGTTTATTTTACATTGTTTTCAGAAAGTACTGAGTTAAGAGGGGTCTGGGTTACTGGGCAGTTGGCTGAACTGCTGGCCCACTATCTGGTTCCCTGGCCAGTAGAAATGTTCAGTTCTATTTTCTACAGATATTCTATTTCATATTCTAACACACTCGTTATGAACACCCTTTCTCTCTTTCCTTCTCCATTCAGACAATAAAAGGGCTGATGGCAAAGCTGCAGAAGTGGCTGTTGTGGATGAAGAGGCCATTCTGAGCTTGCTGGAGAGCAGTCAGACCTTCCTGCCCATGTCTCAAAAGTCCAACAAATCCTTTATTCTCGGTAAGCAGTCGCTCTTATGCAGACACTCGCTTTTGCTCCATGTAATAAAATGAACAAAAGAGAACAATATTGAAAGTCCTGAAGGAGAAGCTTCAAGGAGAATGATTTGGATTTGTGCTCCTTTAAAGACGAGAGACAGCAAGTTTGTTTCAGTGACAAAGTATACTCATTTTGACTCGTTTCCACTGGTTTTACTTTGTTTCTTGGGGTTATAGATAACAGCCAGGATCAGGCGATGGTGGACTTTCTCGAGGGACTCGCAGATCATAGATTTCAAAAAGAAGTGCCAATAACAGCTCCCCGTCAGGAGTTATCTGGAAGTATTAGCTGCCCCTACAACAGTGACGAGGAAGAGGCGGTGCCTGAGCTCGAGAAGGAGGAGGCAGAGCTAAGCACGATGATGTCGCAAAGATGGGATACTGACATTCCAGAACCATCGACTCGGTATGGGAGCCTGATTTCTAGTCTTTGTAGTTTTTAGACTGCGTGAACAGGTGCCTAAATTCTCCTTCGCTGTGATCTGTATCAGTTTTGAGGATTGTTACTTGGCACAGCAAATGAAACTAAAGTCTCCTGGTGAACGCCGTGACTGGTTTTGATTTATCCTTCATTTCTGACCTTGTTTGTAGACGGTTAGGGAAGGAAGCAAATGAAAGCTCCAGCGACGAAGAGCGTGAGTTGTCTGAGGAGGAAGAGATGGACTGGAATGGAAATGACGACCTTTTTGCTGATCTGTCCATTCCCCAACTGGATGGGGCTGCAGACGAGAACAGTGGTGTGTATTATCACCCACAAAACCCAAAGAACCCTTCACACTATCTCATGATTAGCAGTATTTTATTGGTGATGCACTTTTGACCTTTTTTTTATACTGTCTCTTTGCAGATTCATCATTATCTGACAAAGGATCCCGAACTCACTCATCACTTACTGCTAACGATAAGATGTTGGGCAGGAAAAATCACTTCCAGAGTGACACTGTTCACCTAGAGCCCCCATGCTCAGCTAAAATCCTTCTTGAGTGCAAACACCCTGAGCATAGACAGTCCCTGTCGCTTGATAAGGAGGAACCAGCTGACAAGAACCTTCCTGATAAAAGCCAAGAGGCGAGTGAACCATTAACAGGGCTCAAAGTGAATAAAGACATCCCTTATATCCCACCAGTCAAGCACCCAATTCTGTCAAATATGTCCCAGATTGGTGCTGACAGAGTGGGCGGCCACCTGTTTCACACCGACGAGAACAAAGCCGTAGATGTTAACCAGCCAAATCCAGAGAGTTTGAGTTTTGGCACCTCAAAACTCTCCCAGAGCCACAGAAAGTACAGTAGCGTCAAAAATGCTGAGAATAATCACATTTCTGTCTTGCAGAATCACAGTTTTTCCTTGTCTTATTCTGAGCTTAGAAACTGCCCCCCTAAAGCTGACCTTGAGAAGAGTGCAAAAGACTCTAGAACCTCCCCTGGACTGAGGAATTTTGAGCAAGCTCCAAGTTCAGTGAAAGACCTTGAGTGTGTGGTACTTCAAGAGGGTAAAAAGGAACAAGAAAGTGAAGAAGGCGATGTTGGGGAGCTTAAGATCAGATATGAAGACTACCAAGAGAACAAAACGGAACGGAAAATAGTGACCCAGCAGGAGGCACACTACAAATTCTTTCCCAGTGTTATTCTTTCAAACTGCCTTTCGAGGCCTGTAAAGAAGCAGGTTGGAAGTAAGGTGATTGATGGTGGTTGTAGCTTGGATCATCTAGAACAAAAAAGGTCAAGAATGAAATTAAGTAAGAAAAGGCACAGTCCAGTGAGTCCGAAGAGGGCAAGTTTGACTGAAAGTTCCCAAACTTCAAAAAATGAGGTTACTGCAGGGTTTACCCCAATCACACCAGTCCAACCAAGCAAGGAAATGGAAGAGGCTGTTGAGATGGAATCCTCTGACCTCGCAAAATCTGAAATTTTACCTGCAGCATCAGCTGAAGGTTCTGTTCAGGAAAGTCTGACCATTCTTCCTGACAAAATAGCTTGCACTGAGGCATCTAGTTTACCTGGCAGCAAGTATACCTTGCGCACAAAACGTAAAATGATGAATTACGACAGTGAGGATGGGGATCACTCAAGTCCTTCTCCTTTCAAACAAGCCTTGTCACATCAAGACAGCCTTAAAGAAAACTGTTTAATTACCAGTAGTCGAAAAAAGAGGAAATTGTCCAAAAAAGAACCACCAGTCATCATCAAATACATCATAATCAACAGGTTTAAAGGCCAGAAGAACATGTTGGTAAAGATGGCCAGGGTCAAAGGAGATGAGCCACAAGTGGTACTAACACCAGAGAAGCTTGAGCATTATGATAAACTTGCCCCTCTGAAAGACTTCTGGCCCAAGGTTCCAGAGTCGACCGCTGTCAGATACCCTGTTCCTGAACCAAAGGTAAAGAAGCACCCCAAACGGAAGGCCAAGGTTACACCACAGTCGGGGAAACTCTACAACCTTCCAAAAACAAGTTTGGTAAAAGGCAGCAAGATCAGCAGGACTAAGAAGGTTAAAATGTTATCGCTGTCTGCTCCTAGTCCTTGCTATAATGACCTCACTGATGACTTCTGCAAGGAGTATTCCGATGTGATGATGGATTTGGGTTATCTCTCTGAGAGAGCATCCAGTCCTACTGATTCAACCCCACCTCGATGCTGGTCTCCTACTGACCCCCTTTTAGAATCGGTGTCTAATACTTGTTTGATAAACTCTCATAATGATCCTTGTCTTGGCATGCCATATGAAGTCTTGTCCAGGAACCGCTGTAGCAGTAGGGGCAGGACATCAAAACCAAGGAAGCCTTCTGGTGCTAGCCCAAAACGAAAAACTAAAACTACTATTAAGCCATCTGAAGGTGACTCTACAATACCTGGAGATATGCAAACAAAAAACAGCCGTAGAAATTCAAGAAAACCAAAGAAGTTCATTGATGATGGGGAAGAAACTGACAATAGCAGATCTGCTCCTCAGAAAACCAGGAGGTCTTGCAAGAAGAACCAGGTAGACAGGTTGGAAAGGTCCTCTGCAGGATCTCTAAATAGTTTGCAGTCTTTGTTTCCAACTGATGATGACCTTCCACCAACACAAACTCCATCTGATGATTTGACTCCCTATCAGCATCCATGTTCTTGCCAAAGCGTTCTTCAGGTCGGTAGTGATTGTCAAGCACTACCATGTACCGCTGAAGCAAAGTCAGAATTGGTCCAGTCAAGCATTGGAGATGGACTGGTCATCAGTGTCCCTGCTTCACGACAACAAGGTTCTCGGTCTTCTCAGAACGCTGCTAATCTTTCAGCTGAGAAGACCACTGGATTTCCGTGCTCGGTCATAAAACATAGTAACTCCAGCCCAAGTTCAGTCACTATAAGTGAAAATGGAGCCGGTCTGTATGAATTTAAAACTGAGTCTTATGGTGGAGAACAAACCTCTAAAGATCTTCATTATTCACAGCCAGACCCAAAGATGCCCGCCAAACCCAGGAGACGTCAATCCAAAAAGAAGTTAGAAACCCCTACTGTACAAACTCCTGAGATTATGACATCCTTGAATGTTTTAACACATGGACCTCAAAAAGATCTTGCTGAAGTTCAGTCAGTGCCAAAGAATGGAGCAATGCCAGTTCATCCAGAGATGCCTTCTGGCATTGCAGTCTTGAAGGCACTGCTCCAGAAAAGACAGTTTAAGGAAGGGCAGTGCTCTCAGGGAGATAAATTGTTAAACAGAGTTTGTAACACTAAACGCGCCTCTGATGCAGCAAAACCTAGAAGGGCATCTTCAGCGACACCAAGAAAGCCCAGAATCTCGAGAACTCCGGTGCCAAAAGAGTCTAAGCCAAGAAGTAGAAAAGGAAAGCATGGCAAAACGGAAGACTGCATTCAATTGGAACCTCCGCTTTCAGATGGGAGTCCTGCATTTTTGTCTGATCCTGGTTTTGACAGTTCCTACTCCATTGAGGATAGCTTGTCTCCTGAGGTTCCTCATAATTACAGTTTTGACATTAATGCTGTTGGCCAGGCTGACTTCTCTAGTCTGTATTCCAGTAGCCAATTTGTTTTAACAGACAAGAACTTGCCTCAGAAGTTCCTCAGTGATCTCAAACAGGAACCAGTGCCCTCTCTGGATTTGGAAAACGGGCAAGAGAAGGTCCTAGATGTTGTGGAAAACCACCTTCACGAATCGGAGGGGCCAGTTAGTCCTGAGCTCTTTGATAGAGCCACTGGTAGAGACCGCGAAGGGTTTTCAAAGGAGTTCTGTCTGTCTCTGCTGGACCCTGAGAAGGTTTTGATAAACAGACATTGGGGCATTTCATTGGCTAAAATACATGGCAGCCACTTTCAAGACTTTCACTGTGAGAAGAGTGACCTGTTGTTAGGTCCTGACCACTTCTTACCCCTTACATCTGTCTCCTTTGCTGATAATGGTGTGTCCCCAACAGCGGATTTGCTGGATGGTAGTGAGGTTTTTACATCAACGACTCCCAGCAGTTCACCGCGGTCTATCAGCTCTCTTTCACAAATAAGGAGTGGCAGTCAGGCTCAGAAGAATGCAGGAGTTCATATCCTCAAGCCCCTAATGTCCCCTCCTAGTCGGGAAGAGATTCTTTCTACCCTGCTGGAGCTGGAACTTTCAGAGGCCACCTATCAAGAACCTTTCTGCAGCGACCCCTCTGATGTACCTTTGAGACCGAGGTAAGTTTTCCAGTACGGTATCTTTAGTCGACATTTGGGTAACGTTCCAAATCTTGTGAAATAAAATGTTTTACAAATACAGGAATGATACTTTTACCATTTTCTCGACAGAGAGATTGCTGGATGCAAGCTAATTCTGGAAACAAGATTAGCAAAGGATTTGACAGAGTTTGTTGGTGGTTTATCACAAGAAGGTCTGCAGTTCTGGAAAACCGCGTTCTCTGCCATGACACGCCCAGGGTCTTCACCTTCCCGTGGCACTGACTCCTCAAACTTGACCAAAGACAAAAAGGAATGGTGCAGTTTGTCCCCTACTGGTGGTCAGAAGGTAATTCTCCTGCCTTGCAAAAGTGCTCCAAGCCGGGAACGAGTACAACTATGGCTGCAAGCTAAGAGACAATTTGAGTGCCTTCAGAGAGATCGGAAAAGAAAACTATGTGCGCAAAATGTGATGTCAGTACAGGACAAGAATAAATCACCCCACCATGAGGAAGTAGGAAGCTTTTTGCCTCTCTCTCAAAGGCAGGGTGAGGTGTCTGAAAAGGTGTCTGCATTGCAGACTCTTAGGAAGAACAAGTTAACTCTGGTTCTCGGTACATCTCCAGTAGAGGCAGGCATCTCCAACGGCAGTCCAAAGGAGATGAAATGTGCCGTGGAGGGAGATGGGAACTCCTTCATGCAGACTCCATCTCCAGACCCTTCCTGTCTGCCACCATGGCAGCAAATGTCAGACAACAAGAACCTGGAATTGAGCGTTGGACCTATGTCCCCCACACTTGGCAGCTCCATCGATCCTCTCTCACCAGAAAACATTAAACCAAAGCAGTTTCTCAGTCCCTCGCCATTTTCTACAAGAGACCACGATGGGGAGAGTTCAAGTCCCTCCCTCCTCCACAGCACCCCCATCCTCAGCAAGAGGAGAAACAAAGGAGTCCATGAGCTTGACTGTAGTCCTGGATCAGAAGGTAGTCACTTTGAGATGGTCTACCATGAACTTGAATTGCTTAGTACACCTGCTAATGTAACAAACTACCTGATTTCCATAGTTGTATCGAATCACATTTGGTCTAACCCATTTTCCAGATGTGGAGCCAAAATCTCGGAGACTCCAGCAAAGACGAAACAGCAACACGAGTGCGTTACGTAGAGTACTGCTCACGACACAAATGAAGGTCTGGTCAAAAAGAACACATCAGTCCTGTTACAGCAGCTTACAGTGTTGTGTATAATATGCTGTAATTCGGTCAGAAATTAGTCTTTAGTTGTGAAATGTTTTTCTCCTGCAGAATCAGTTTGCTGGTCTGAATGAACCCAAAGGGGATAACTCTCAGATCGAGGGGCCGTCGCTGTGCAACTCGTACGGGTTTAAAGTCGGCATGCAGAACCTACAGGAAGCTAAAGCGCTGCATGAGGTAAGTGCCCCTGCTGCCCAAGAGTCTGGCTTGCAGGAGCTTTTATCTTCAACAAACCCACCTTACCCTGCTAACGGTAACCCTCGTATTAAAGCCTCGTTTATCATTCTGCGTATGAACACATTTATTTGTGGATCATTTACACAAGAAATGTGGTGGTGGAGATGAATCCTGTTGGGTTTGCGTTTCACTTCTGAGTTTGTAAGTTTTTGTACAAGGACTCTCACTAACGGGACCCTCGTCTGATGGGTTTCGACTTTTACCGTGATTTTTATAAACGGGTTATGCTGTTATGTTTAAATCCCTTGATTATACTTTCGTGAACATTATGTGAAATTCCCATTAATGGCTTCAATGAAATGATTCCAAATGTCTTGGGACAAAAGTAATGGCACCCTAGAGGAGTTGGTGTGTGTGCAGTGGAAAATTAAATCACACTAGGTGCTCTTTCAGCATTTAGTCAGCGTTTTCAGAACGGTCAGGCTTTGCCGAAAAGTTTTAATATTGAAAGTTTATAGATTTGTCTATACAGATGAGTATGAGGAAAAACTTTTGTAAATCAGGAAGGAACCAGGTTAATATACACTTTAGTGAATGACTGCTTGATAAACAAGGCCCTGGATTTCTGTAGTGTGATTTTTCTGGTTTTTTTTTTTTTCCTTTGTTATTTATAGACTTGCACGTTTTCTTGTTAAACTGATCTCCCTCAGGTGCAGCACCTAACAGTGATGAGTTTGGAGCTGCACGCCCGAGCACGCCGTGATTTGGAGCCTGACCCTGAGTTCGACCCTATTTGTGCCTTATTTTACTGCCTTAGCTCTGATGGTCCGCTTCCTGAATCTGAGAGGAAACGGATAACCGGCGCTGTCGTTGTCGATAAAGACTGTCGCTCCTCAGGACAGGGTGAGTGATCCTCTGCTCTGTGTGTCCGAGTCTCAATGTGGAATAGTGGTGTGCAGTTTACCAACAAATTTTGTTCTTTTTGGAACAGCGCCCCCCCAGTCCATCTGAGAAACCTGTGGTGTCCCTAATGACAATCAACAACAAGCAAGAAAGTGTGGACTAATTAATTCGCCCAAAAAATAGGTTGTCTCTCTTTTTCAGGAAATAGACCAATTATCTTACTCAAATTAACACGTGTTCACTTTTATCTCAGTCAGTGAAGTAATTTTATTTTTAATCTTTGCATTACAAACAAAAGGATCTAGATTTAGTTGCGCTGCTGTAGCGTCTCGACCGTCGGCTCTCTGCAGCTCCGGGGCCAGGATGCTCGAATTCAGGACCCGAGTTTGAAGGCGTGAGTTGGTTCGTGCAGTAGACGGGTTTACCCGAACTCATGGCTCAGCTCACGTTCAGTGGCTCGTACAGCAGAGACGGTTCTACCTGAAGACACCTGAACACTGTTCTGGTGGATTCGGTGAAGATCCTGTTCAGGGTCCCGTCAGGCCGAGCGAACGCAGGCTTTCTTTAACGGCGCAGAAACAGGGCATGTGATTTGTATGATGTTGTATTGACATGTTTTAGGCCGTGCGTGTTTTATTTTGAAGTGTGTAAATATCTTTTAAAAAACAGTGGTAGTGTTGGAGCTCGCATAACCGCTAAGTGAAATGAGATCCCCCCCCCCAGTTTTTCAAGGCACTTGTTTCTGTAACAAACTAAATTAATAAATTAAAGATTTTGAGAAAACAAAAATAAGTGCAATATGTTAAATACATGTTTATAACTTGAATAAACTGAGTACATAAATTTACATGAAATTTAAAGGTCAAGAGAAAAATTACTAAGGAAGTAATAAAGTAGCTTTATTGAAATTATGCTTACTGAGTTATTTTTATTAACGGTCGATTTGTTCAAGGCCTTTTCAGCGTACAGCATCAGTGAGCACCGTACGGTGAAGAAACATACAGGAAGTGCAAAAGAAACAAAACCCTGAAAACCTGGTCCTGTTTCTTAAAGAATCGGTTCAATAAAATGAATCTAAACCCCCCCCCCAAATACTGTGATTTCCAGGCTCGAGGAGCACAGCGCCACTACTGGTCAGGTCTGGAGTTGCGGATCTGCAGGTTGTTTACACTGTGGATGAAAAGGAGCTGTTTGAGGAAATCTGCAAAATAATGAGACTGTAAGAGACACGCACACTTCTGAAATGATATATAAATACTTTCAGAACACAATAAGTCCAGATGACTTTAAAGTTTTTAATTTGCCTTATTTATTTATTTATTTTTTTAAAAAGTCATTATTTCTGTGTTTCATGATTTTACTGCGTGCGTGGGGGAGGGGCGGCTGTTTATATTTAATTTTTTTAAAATCGTAATTCCTTGCCAAGTAGTGATTTATCCAATTCACAACTTAGTCATAACGTTGGGTTCCC
>JAPFFA010000012.1:435232-446818 GCA_026153275.1 Sciades herzbergii | reverse complement strand
ACATGCAAACTCCACACAGAAAGGCCCTCGCCGGCCACGGGGCTCGAACCCGGGCCTTCTTGCTGTGAGGCGACAGCGCTAACCACTACACCACCGTGCCGCTCGCTGAAGAATCTAAAATATCAAACTTTAACACTTTTTGTTTCCCACATAATTTCCAGATGTTATTTCAGAGTGTTTGATGTCTTCAGTTTTGTTCTACAGTGTAGAGAATCTTCACAATACAGAAACGCCTGTCAATGAGTAGAGTAGGGGTGTACAAACTTTTGACTGGTCCTGTACTTGATGAAAGCTTTAAGTTTCTCTGGTTGTTTACAACGTGCAGTTAAAGAGTATATCGTGTTTAAAACCACACTGATCACTGCTCAGGCGAGGACGGCGTTCAAACGGGTTATTTTACACTTATTTGTGCTCTTAAATAATGACATCATTCTTCCCTTTATTTCAGGAAGAAAAATGGAATTTTGTACTTTTAACTAAAATGGTTTAATTAATTACGACTAAAATAACATCAATTAATCTAATATTTAAACTGAATGTAAACATGAATCATTAGTACTGAATATTAATTTTTAACGCCTGACGGTTCCTCCTGCAGCCATGAACTGGGCATTCCTGGAGAGCGTTCTGAGCGGCGTGAATAAATACTCCACTGTGATTGGTCGGATCTGGCTCTCGGTGCTCTTCATCTTCCGCATCCTGGTGTTCGTGGCTGCTGCTGAAAACGTCTGGAAAGACGAGTCGCAGAATTTCGTGTGCAACACCCAGCAGCCAGGGTGCGTGAACGTCTGCTTCGATAAATTCTTCCCCGTGTCTCAGGAGCGTCTGTGGGCTCTGCAGCTCATCATGGTGTCCACGCCGTCCCTGCTGGTGGCCCTGCACGTGGCCTATCGTGAGCACCGCGAGAAAAAACACGGATGCAAACTTTACGAGGACAGAGGCAGGATCGACGGTGGTCTGCTGTGCACGTATCTCTTCAGCCTGCTCCTGAAGACCACCTTTGAGGTGGGCACGCTGTTCATCTTTAACTTCCTCTATCATGGATTTAAGGTTCCTCGGCTGTACCAGTGTGAGGAGAGTCCCTGTCCCAACATGGTGGACTGCTTCATCGGCAAAGCCACAGAGAAGACCATCTTCCTCCACATCATGGGCTGTACGTCTGCCCTGTGTGTGGTCCTCAACGTAACCGAGATGCTCTACATCCTGTCCAAGCAGTTCTGGAAGTCTTTCAGTAAGAGGTACGTCCCCGTGGAACAGAAGAGGACGTGTAGATGCCAAGCCTGCTCCACGTCTGCACTCGCTCTCGGCTCGGCCGCACCGAAAGCTGCAACGTCCACCGGCAGAGAGGACAGGGTTCAGGTGTCGCAGGCTACGAAGGAAACTCCCACATGATTAACACGCGCCACGTGGACTTCCTGTTCTCTTCTGTCATTGTTGGTCTGAGAAACAGAACTGTTTTTGAAAACCACAACAATTGTACGGACGTTTTTAAAGACCACAGACGATAAAGACGTGTAATAAACAAACAAGTCCTGGATTGGCAAAATTAACTTTGAGATATTTTGGATTTTCTTTTCCACCAAGCTGAGAAAACGTTTCTTCACCCTTCGTTTGACTGTAAATCTTATAGTCCTTTATTTTAGTGGAGATGCAGAGTTTAGGTTAAAAGATATCCTGAGCTATGATTGAAGCACTTAAATTGATGAATAATTAAATATTCAATATAATTATACTCTACACAATGATTCTAAGATCTTTGACAGAAGCTCCTGGACTCTCATTATGGAGGACCTGGAGTTATCGTTTGTAGTTTTCCTCTTGGTGATATTTATGTTTGGATTTGTTTATACGGTAATTTATTTACATTGATAACGAGTGTGATGTCTTTCAGCTTCTTCTCTTCTCAGTGAGGAAGTTTACACCTGTTCCTTCCTGTTCAATTAAAAAAAAAAAGAAGTTGGTGGTGGAAAAGGATCTAAAACTTTCCACAAATCTCAAGGATCAGTCGGTTTTATATTTCTCTTATAAATTATTTACACTTTTTTTTAATTAATAAATACACCTGTAAGTATGTTTCACACAGATACACACTGGCCAGGCCAAAAAAAAAAAAAGTTTTGCCTACTAATACTTTGTTGATCCGCCTTCAGCTTTGTTTACAGCATGATATTGGTTCAACACCGTCCTGCACCGTCACAACTTTTATTTCTATCCAGAGCTGCATTAATATTTCTCGACTACAGGAGAGTGGAACCTCTGTAAAATCTTCTCCAGCATCCCACAGACTCTCAGTAGGGGTTAAGGTCGTGACTCTGTGGGGGTCAATTCATTTGTAAAATGATTCCTCGTGCTCCCTGAACCACTCTCTGAGCCCTAATTTTATTCCATCAGGGAATTAAACCCCACTGATGCGAACCTGCTCATTCAGGTCGTCAGCTGATTTCATTTTATTGCCCCGTAACGTTGCTGGGTCTCGACCTGACCAACTGAACCAACCCCGGATCATCACACCGCCTCCAGAGGCTTGGACAGTGGACACTGTGCATGATGGGACGGAGCTTCATGAGCTTCCCTTCTTACCCTGACACGCCCATCACTCAGGAACAGGGTCAGTCTGGACTCGTCAGACCACATGACCTTTCTCCATCGCTCCAGAGTCCAATCTTTATGCTCCTGAGCAAACTGAAGCCTTTTCTCCCCATTAGTCTCACTAACGAGTGGGTTTCTTACAGACACAGTGGTTCACAGTTTTGACTTCATTAAGCATTTCAGTGATCTCTGATCACGCTCAGTCAGGAGTTTTTTCCAAACCGCATTCCTTCTATCAAGTCGCTGGTTCATCTTGATCCTGTGTTGGTCAGTTCTTAACTCAACGCCAGTCATTTCAGTAAACCGCCCCGTCTGAAACACAGTAATGTCTTTTCTGAAACCATGGAATACATCTTCTGCCATGTTTGTTAAAGAAGTGCTGCAGCTGAAACTCATTAAATCACTGCAGTAATTAACCATTCAAAGGCTCTTAGTTATTGAATTAAATCCAAACAGCAGGCTTTTTCGGGGTTTTTTTTGGCCATGCAGTGTGTGTGTGTGTACGCATACATACAGTACTAGTCAGAAGTTTGGACACACCTACTTATCTATAGTAACGAGGGTCCAAACCTTTGACTGCTACCGTACGTGTAGGGTACACGCAAGGGTCCACTGAATTCTCAAGAAATGGTACTTAAGGATTTTTTTTGTTTGTTTTTTTAAAATAGCCCGTTTTATTTTTTGTATGATTTTATAATAAACAGTCTATGTATCACTGTGCACCAGTGAAATGCTCCTGTAATACGGCAATAAACCAAAACCCTGAACAAAAGCCTTCTGATCACTCTGTATGAAATACTCTTCTATAAAAATAAAAAGACTAGACGCTTGGTGATTTGTGTGTGAAGTCGTAAGAGAAACCATGACTCGACCGAGAGGGGAAAAAAAACCCACACACAAGCACACAGAGGTAGAAAATGCAAGCTGTAATAAATTGGTCTCTGTTGTTGAAGGTACAGACTGCTGGTGGCAGTAAATTATCCGGAGAGTCAGTATGTGCACACACAGACACAACGCTATAGACGTTCAAAATTTACAATGCAATATTGAACAAGACTAAAATGGTTACCATCTACAGTTCACCACCGCACTACAGGATCATCAGTCCAACCGCAACAGAAGCTAGGTCATTTTAAAATTCCTACAGGGAGCCGCAACAATTAAAATCTTCCTCTAAGGGTTCGTTTCCAACATCGACCACATGTGCCGGATAACTTTAAGGGCATGCGTAAGAGGTATATCATCATCATCATCATCATCATCATTATTATTAACTGTTTAATTAACAACTTAAAGAACAGGTTTAATACACAGTCCTGTCGAGGAATTAGCAGATGTTAACAGGAGCGTTCGGTGTCGAGGGCTTCGAAAACAGTCAGTCAATAACCCACTGAAATCATTTAACATCCCAAAAACAGCAACACTGGAGCTATTGATCCATCTCTCCATCCCCCGTCCTGAGAACTACCCTGTAACACTGGACACGCCCTCTTTTTGAATGACCACTGCAGGTCGCATATCATGCAGCTGCTTGAGCAAGAGGTCAAAAACATTCGAGAACCCTCTGTGCACCTCGAACGTCACCTTGCTAAGGGAAGTTAGCTTTTGCGGGTTCTTAAACTCCACCAGTTTCAGTACATCTCGGCAGTGATGTTCAGGATTGATCCTGCTGCACACCACAGAGGCAGTCTTCAGGTGCACAGTAGGGTATTTCTTGTGTGGGTGTACATCCGGTAAAGAAGTCGTCTTCTTTCCCGTGGACTGCCTCGATTCCTCCAGGAACTTGAGGAAGGAAACCTCGAAGCCCAACGGCTTGAAAGAGCTCAGGGTCGCGTTTTGCTCATGTAGCAGCGTGGCGCCGGACGAAGCGGAGTCGGAATTGACGGCTGCACAGGTGACCGCCGAGGGAGTCTGCGCCGCTCTTAACCTCGTCATTCTCTTGCGTGCCAACTGCAAGTGTTTGACACGCTCCCCCTTACGTGGCCGACCTCTCTTTCGCTTCACCACCACAGAGATATCCGAGCTCAGGTCACTGGACAATTTAGTGTCTGAAACTTCAGTGTCCTCGGTGCTCTCCTTCTCAGACGTCAGCTTTGAGAACTCCGACTCGCTGGGCCCGGTGTCCACAGCCTCCTCAGCCTCCTCGTTCCCAGATGCCTCGATGGAGCTTTCATCGGACTTGTCCGTATCATCACTCCTCGACGTGATTCGCTTGTACTTGGAGCGGGACATTTTCTTGCAGAAGATGTAGTTGCTCCTCTGCTCCTCCAGGTATTGTTTAGGCAGACCGTGCTGGGCATAATGCTTCATGAGATTTCGCTCCGAGTCATTGACCGTCTCACAGCCTTTAATCATGCAAGGGTACTGGAACTGAGTCCTCTTGGTGCACATGGCAGAGGCCTCCTCCTTCGTTTTCAAAATGGGGTTCCCGTATTTTGTCCAGAGGTTCTTTTGTTTCCTTCTCTTTTTCTCACCCCCCTTCTGAACAGGCTTTTTATTAATTTCTCTATTCTCCTTCTCGACGGAGACTAAACTGTTCTTTGGAGGACGGCCGAGTCTGACACCTCTCGAGTTCAGCAGGCGGAGTTTGTAAAGGTCGTGGTGTTTTTTCATGATGTGCCGCAATAAGTTTGACCTCGTGGTATAAACGCAGCTACAACCCTCGACCTCACACTGGAACATTCCGTCAACAGGCTCCGCTCTAGAGAGTTTGACCTTCTTGTGTTCGGTGTCGATGTGGTTAACGTACTTCCAGAATCCAGTGAAGGTAACCACACAATCTGGCTGGTCACACTGAAACCTGCCCAGGTTCATGTTAGACATCATCACACCTGCTTTGTCGAGGCTCAGTTTGTGGAGCTGAAGGTAGTGCTGCAGCAGGTCTGTCACAGCCTGGAATATTCGAGAGCAGTCTTTGACTTGACAACGAAACTCCGTTACCTCACTGACCTCGCCATCAGGCATGTCATTCCCCTCCTCGTTTTCATTATTCTTCTCCTCCTCCTCCATTTGTTCCTCCTCTTCGTTAACTGCAAACGTGGGGAGTTCAGACTGATGTACAGCTTTGTAGTGAAGAATCAAATTGTGCTGAATTGTAAAGGCAGCCACACAGCCCTGATGGACGCAGCGGTAGGGCCGATAGGGGCTAAAAACATCATCCATGTCCGTCTTTTTCTCCTTAGTCTTCTTTGTCACTTCCTTTTGTTTTTGCATTTTGGGTCTTCCCAGTTTGGGCTTCTTATCTGGGGACAGGCAACCAACCTGTGCTGGGACTGAAGGGGTCTGGGCCACGGAGTGCACACTCGAAGGCAACAGATCCCCAGGGGGCATTCTGTGGGTAGGCTGAGACGGTGCAAGCGAACCCTGCATGAACCCATTTGGCCGATTTAACTGCTGCGCCACACTGGAGGAGGTTAGCAAGGAAGGAACAGCTTTGATCACAGATGGGTGCATAGTCGCCTGACGCGGAGTTGCATCTGCTCTCTGTACACTCGCGGGGATACCAGGGTCAACAGGAAGCTGCGGTTTAAAAGGTTGACCACTGAATTCTGGTTTAATGCTAGCAACACCAGGTCTCAAAGCTGGGACAGCGGTACCAGCCTCAGCATGCTGCTGCGGTCCAGGAAAGGGCGCCTTCGGTGCCGGTAGACTGAGCAAATCTGAGCTGCTCGAAGTGGTACCAAGACTCTGATCAGACTCCAAGGATTTTCGACTGTACTGCCGCGTAATCCCCATCTTGACCACCTGCTCGTGTGAATAATTGTGCACGGACTGATAATGTGTTCTGAGGTTGGAGTTTCGTGTGAAGGTCTTGGGACAGAGTTGACAATTAAATGGTGCAAAGTTAAACTGTTCCTTGCGACACTGATTGAGCATGTCCTCGGAGTAGTTATGCTGTTTCATGAGATGCTTGAAGAGGGCATCTTTCGTCATCGCTCTGTAACCACAACCGTCACTGTCGCAGGAATAGCCTCGGACCACAGAAGAAGTAGTAGTGCATGTAGCTTCTGTGGCCTTCGTTACTCCTCCTGTCTCCTGAGGCAGAGTTGGTGTCTGGTCATGGTTTCTTATTTCCCTATCCAGATCCAATCTTTCCAGAGCTTTTAGTATTTCCATGATTTCATCGTCGTCTTGTACTGGTGGTTTATTAAATGCACCATTTGTTCCACTGGGACTCCGTGTCGAGGTCTCGTCAGGTGCAACATTTCCACCCAGGGCGAAACGTTCAAGTTCAGTACCACCTCCAACGACATGCTCGTTACCTTGAAGAGCCTTTTGAATTACATGCGTCGTGTGGTGAGGAACGTCAATCATCGGACTTTGTAAATTCGAGTTGTCAACACCTTGACCTTGGCACGAACTACTTCTCTTCTGGAAGTCTCCAGCCAATATCTGTTCACGAAGCCTTTCCTTGACACTCTTTTCCGACACCAGGTTTTGAGCAAGACTAGCCATGGCAGCAAGAAGCCCGTCGTTGGATAATTCACTCGCATTTGTTATGGTAGTCTTTTCTTTAATCTCCTTAATCTTGTTTAGTGTTTCGGCTTGAAGGATTCTGTCAATGTGATTAGTGGGACTGCTGAAGCTGGAGTCAGAAGTTTGGTTTTCACTTAACAAGCGAGACAAAAGTTGATCCGAGGAACCAGTTTCACTTGGTAAGGAGTTACAAGACTGGGGATAACTCATTTGATGCTGACTGCGCTTATCTTTGATATTTCCGGTATGCTGAATCACACTGTTTTGGTTGTCTTGAGGGTAGGAGACAGAGGATTCGGCAAAAGCCTGTTGACGTGCACCAACTGACTCACCCAGGCTCGGTGAATCCTGTTGTATGGTTTCACTGCTTGGGTTACCGTCACTGTTGTACACAGAACCTTTAGTGTTCAGAAAAGTGACATTGGGAAACAATTTTGGGTCGAGGGGCCCTTTAGTGAGAGACTGCCAAGCCTGAGTGGAACCGACCTGTGCAGAAGGTGAGGACTGCGGAGTGTCTGATGGGTGAGGGGAGTTCAGAAGTTCAAGAAACGAACTTGGAAGATCTGCAGACAGAACTGCTTCATCGTAAGGTTTGCAGACAGCACGTTTAGATAAATGTCCTCCAAGAGATTTAGGACTGTGAAACCCTCTAAAGCACCTACAGCAAATGAACTTGCCATCTTTGATGATAGCAGGCCACTTTGTTCTGCTGCTTCGCTTTCTCTTTTTGATGTCACCATCGTGTGCAGAATTGCTGGTGTCATCTTGAGAAGTTTGAGAGTTCATGGCTGCAGGAGGGTTGCTTTGCTGTGACGTGTTTGGAGGAGATGGAACCAAATCGAGGTTTCTCTCCAGTTTAACGACACAGTCTGTACGTTTGACTACAGGTATGGAGTTGGTCTTTGGTTGCTGAATGTAGGAAGGTGGGGAAGAGTTACTGGGGTGGCCCATTTTGGCTGGATTGTTCATTGTCTGGGTAACGTCCGGGTGGGTCTGTATGAAGCGACACGAGGGACTGTTTTGATGCTGCAAAGGAGGATAGGTCATGTCTCCGTTATAGGTATTTGGCACTTGGGTTTGAGACGCAGTGTCCATCTGTGAGAAGTGACCACTTGAAGAGGTCATTGCTTGCGAATGGTAATTCTGCTGCTGAAGCGAACTGTTCATCGGGACGGAATAACAGGAAGCATGAGGAGCTACAGGAGGCGGATTTGCAGCATTTCCTAACTGTGAGAGCACAATGGGATCCAATATGCTGTCCATTTGGTTTGGGAAAGTCTGACCAGTAGGGCCGGTTAAATGGGAAGAACCCGAGGGGTAAGTGGAGTTTAGACAGCTTGCTGGGTAGTGCTGCTGGGCAGGCAGTTTCTGCATCGGTGTCAGAGGAGCAGGAGTCCTCTGACCCAGCTGGTTCTGTAAGGGTTCTGAAGAAACACGTTTCCCGCTCATGGACGCAGCTCTGTTTGTGATCGGTGGCACTTTGTTCCTCCTAGCCAGTTTCCATTGTGCATAAAACTCACAGTGAGCCGCTTTCATGTGCTTGGTCAGACTTCTGTAAGAGCTATAGTCTCGAGAACACGTCTCGTACGCACATTTGTACCGGTCCTTTTCCTCGGCTGCAGAACAGAGCGTGTTGGCCTGCAGTGGCTGTACCGGTCTGTTGGTGGGAAAAGGGGCGACTTGTGGAGGAAGCCTCTGAGACACAGGCATCGCTGGTGGACCGTTATGAGCAGTCTGCTGTAAGGGTACCATGCTGTTCCCATACTGAACTGGGTACGGTGTGTGAACCGGGGCGACAGAACTGGGATCATACGGCCCATATTCAGTGTTTTCGTTACTGTACAGGGGCTGGGTGTGACTCTGTGAAACAGCAGACTCCATTTGAGCTTGCAAAACGTCTCCTGACGGAGCTTGCTGGAAGTCCTCGAGGAGGCTCTGATATGAAGAGGCTGGTGGAAGTGGGCACGATGGATCATTCATTAGCACATCTAACAAGGACTCTTCAGACCTGGATTCATTCAAGTGAGGCATGGGAGGGGTGACTGGAGGTTGGGTCTGCTGGGTCTCCATGTGTGGGATCTGTGGCTGCTGCTGCTGCAGAAGGTTTGGATCAGCTGGCTCAGTTTTGCACATTACAAGGCCGAACGCCTGCGTGGGATCTTGAGCAGCAGGATTGAGCATGTTCTCAATGGAGTGCTTCACTTTCACCAGACTTGTTGGGTGATCTGCAGGGCTCATCATGCAGCTGGAGTTCACTGGCGGCCCTGGAAGGTGCGGCTGAGGAGGCTCTACAGGACAAGCGCCGTCGCTCTCAGCAGTCTGCGCCTCCTCTTTCTTCGCATTATGGCTCTCCTCGTGCAACTCCAACTGGGACTGAGTGTGAAACACTTTACCACAGCCAGGCACTTTGCAGGTAAAGGTTTTGTAGTGCTGCGCCTCGTGGTCGTAGAGTTTATAAGCTTCACTGAAAATCTTCCCACAGCCAGGAAACATGCACTTGGCCTTGAAGACTGGATGTCCTTTGCTGTGCACAAGGAGCTCGGCGTTGGTGTCGAAGCTAGCTTTGCAGTTCAACTGAATACAAGTATAAGGCTTAGCACCACAATGAACCTGAAGATGGTCGTTCAGGTGATTGACACTAATAAAGTGACGGCGACAATACTGACAAACTATCTTCGTGGTATGCAATTCAAGGAAGCGCTTTGCCTCCTCGACCTCCCCGTGATCTTTCACATGGGTGAGGAGATTGCGAAAGAACTTGAAGCCTTTTCTGCAGTTGACGACAGGACAAACATTTCGCTCTCTCCCGTTGACCCTGACTCCGGGACCCTCGCTCTGAGAGCCCGCCGCATCGCCGTTGTACAGCTGGCCGGAATCTCCATTGCAGGTTTTAGCCTTTGCTTTTCGGGCCTGATTTTCTCCACCCTTGTTTTTCAGAGCTGCGATATCAGGAACAGAGATTTTTGCATCAGTCAGTTTCTTAGTGGTTTTCATTGCAGCTAAGCGCTCTTTGCAAGACAGTTTGACGTGTGACCCAACATGTGGGTCTAGAGTTTCTCTCGTTTCAAAAGTCTCTGTGCAAATCGGACAGCTATAATACCCATCTCTGAAGTGCGTCTGCGCGTGTCGCACTATTCTATGACCAAGAAACTCTTTATCGCACAACACGCAGTATTGCATGTACGCTTGCCAGTTTCTGAACCTCGCCGACACGAATCCTTTCTCTCTCAACTTTTTGACTTCTCTGTTTTTTTGTCGCTGGTCTGCGATCTCCTTCAGTTCATTTGTCGTGTCCAAAAAGCATTCGAAAACGTCCTTGTACTCCTCCGATGCCAACTCCAAGTCCTCTCGCTCCGCTTCGACAAAGCGATCATCGTTTAGCTCGTCGATGGAGGACACGATAGACGCCTCCTCGCCCATAAGACCTAAACAATGACGCTTGAGGGTTTTCCAATCCCAGAACTCTGGATCAAAAGGCCACTGAGTTTTGAAGACTAGGAAAAGGTCGCAGCGTAGAGAGTTGGGTATCGGAAGGTTTTCCTCCTCCAGCTTCTGGTCCGGCTCGTTGTACAGCGTCTCCACGGCGTAATAAGAGTCAACCGTCGGCTCCAGGAGGAACTCCGTTAACTGGCAGGCCCGCTTCACTTCCAGGTCAGAGGGCAGGAGGCATGAGATGGTTTTGCAGATGGTGGCCTTGTTGGCTCCCTCGCAGGACTCCATGCGCAGGGCACGGATACACATCTCAATGCAGGCTGGCAATCCAATCTTGTCCAACTGCAGATTAGAAAACAAAACCAGCGCTAAGTTTTGATCACATTTCACCACGGTAAACCAAGCGCTAGAACAGCGCCATCATGAGTTTGTGCATTAGCCTGCAGCCAGAAGAGGCCAGGACGACTGAACAAAGAACTCACCTCAGACTGGATCACTTTAATAAAGAATAGCAGGTGGAACACTGTTTTGGCGAGGAGAGACATCTTCTGGCACTTTTCCAGGAAGCTCTGCTCTGAAGGTTCCAATCGCTTCAGGAGTTTACTCCAGAAAAGGGTCAGTTCCCTGGGGGAGAGATTAACCACCACATTACCACTTCACGCTGCTCCTATGGCCATAAACAACAAACTAACTGAACCACGATCTGACCCTGCGTCCACATTTAAACTTGAGGACTTTAACCAGAGGAGCTTGATCAATACTGAACTTATTAATCAGTCCCCCCAGGATTTCGCGGGCCTTTTTTGTGATTGCTGCGGGCTAAAATGTCTGATGTTGCGGGGGTTTTTCCAAAAATTGCAATGAAAGTTGCGGTGTTTTTTAGGGTTTTGTTGCGATTACATTGCGGGAGGAAGTTGCGAGAAATTGTTGAGATTTTCTCTTTTTGTGATTAAAATTGAATGATATGTTAAATATTAAGTTATTACTGAAAAACTATTGATTAAAAAAAAGACACTGAGAAATGGTCCTATAAACAACTTTCCCAATATAAAAGATTACCAGGACTACAAAAATGCAGAAAAACAGGCT
>JAPFFA010000012.1:369604-381697 GCA_026153275.1 Sciades herzbergii | reverse complement strand
CGGCCACGGGGCTCGAACCCGGACCTTCTTGCTGTGAGGCGACAGCGCTAACCACTACACCACCGTGCCACACATTACTAGAAAACCCACTTTCCCTTTCTCAGTCTTTTGCGATATTAACAAAAGTTCACTGTTGCTAATTCACTGAATACATAAAATATTTATCATCCTTTATTCTATTCTTTAGAACTATCTTCAGTTTCTGACCATAACTATTAAATTGTTTAGGATTATAAATAAGCTTCATCCCCTCAAGCTGGATCTTCTGTCCCTGATTTCCTCCCATTTCAACCCTGTCATGGGCAGCAGGTTCCACAACTAATTCTATTCATCACTCCTGCTATAAAACCTTCCTTATACACCGTCTCGCTCCTCAGCTTTGTCCCTTCCTGTCTTTTCTTGTCCTGTACAGACGGTTTACTGCTTCTGCATGATGTCCTTTCCTTTGTTCTTATCTGCTGAAGTTTCACTTCACCTTGCGTTACTACACACCGTCAGTAAGCCACACTCTGCTCACCACCACGATGACAACATTCTGGTGAAACTCCACACCCAGCACAGTCTTTAGCTATGTGACCACATTTAAAACATCTCACAGGTTGGGGAATGAATTCTCTTTCTGAGTATGTTACAAAACCAAAGTACAACTCTTTGGACATTTCCTTGGTCTCAAACTCCAGAAGAACAGATTTCTTTTTTCCCCCTCCTCGAGTCATTCTCTTTATCCTCTTAACCGTGTTGTTATGGACTTTTAAATGTTCCCATAGATCCCTCACACTCACGTTAATGGGAGCCCTGGTTATCACTCCCAAACCTCCATGAGATTTCTGCTCCCCAAATCTGAGTGTTTTTGCATCCTCCTCCGTAAGGTCCCATCACTGAGCACTCTCACGTCCTTAACCTCTCCGACTCCAGCCCTCATTATTTTGGTAAGTTTTTGGGGCCTACGTCTCTCTCTTAGGGGTTCTGGAAACCTCCTCCTGATCCTCTCTGCCTCTTCCTCCTGTTTTAAACTCACTTTCTTTCTCTTCCTAACATTAGTTCTCTGATATTGACGACCTATCTCTAATTGCTCCTGTTTTCTGTCCCATCTTCCAGATATACCCCCCCAACACACACACACTCATCTCTGTGCTAGTTTCATAAACTTCAGTCCCAGCCACGGTGTGGGTTTATTGGGAAGATCGAGTAACCTCTACACAGGCCGACACTCGCTCCACTCTGACAGCCACATCACCACGATACCAGCCTCCTTGTGAGATTCAACCTGATCACTTCCTGAATTAACGTCATACAGGTGCGAGCAGCGAACCCTCAGGATTACTGAGTGGGCAACAAGCTATGAGAGTAAAACTAATGATTTTCAGCAATAATTATTGCATTTTATAAATAATTTATATATTGCCTAACTGTAAATAAATATAGTTTCAGCAAAGTTAGACATTTTCAACAGTGTACTTTTACAACAAATGCACAGTCAATAAATTCAGAAATGCCAAAACAATTCTGCAAAATAAAAACTCGTGGTATCAGGAGTAAAAAGCACTGGCCCCAAAGGCCCTGATACAGACACATCACACGCTTAATTCACTCCCAATTCCAGTTAAGCTTCTAAAAGTCATTACATCACTTCCTGGAATCTTATAAACTGCTCAAAGAGATCATAAATTTGGCTTTTGTAGCTACGACCTACTGGAATTCTGACATGGTGCACTAAAGCTGAAATAAAGCTGTCTGTAATAAATTGTTTTAAAATGACCTCTGATATGAGCAAAGTAGACAAACTAAAAAACAACATCAGGAAATGTGTGGAGTTTCAGGGAAAATTTCAATTTGAATCTCTTTAGCCTGGGGGGGTGTAAACTTTTGGCCTCCGCTGTAATCTCTGGAATAAAAGTCAGCCTCACTGCACTTCATACAGAAAGTCTACAGTTTGTCATGAGTTTTTATGTTACTGTTTTCATAAAGTTTTATTTTCTCCCGAAAGTATTTTATGGAAAGTAAGACTGCGGAGGATTTTAGATTTCAACGCTAAAGTTTGAGCTGAGGCAAGAAAACTCAAATCCACATAAAACACTTTTAACGGCTGAAATCCAGTCCAGTGGACACACGATAGACATTAAAGACGTGTTATCATTATTTTAGAGAATTATTTAGTGAATGTGATGCCACGACAGACTCGCAGCTAGCAACGATCGCGATCGGTTTTAGTCGTATGGACGGTTTAATCAGGAATTTACCCACACGTTTGAGTGAAATGTTCATGTTTCTGACAGTTTTCTCATATTTCCTCTCTCGCTGTCTGGATAAAACTCGTACAGTGATGTAAACCGTTAGCCTCAGTCATTACCCAGGCATTCAGTTACCTAGCAACAGTACTCTCACGAGCAGGAGCGCGAACAGTCAGCGTAGCGCGTTAGCATCTCGAAAAATCATCTCAAAACACGCCCTGACCCGCACGCTGTAAATACTAACGGGACTGTCTGATCACCGCGTTTCATCTCTTATCACAAACTGAGTGTTTATCGTTCCGTCATCATGGAAAATATTTTACAATAAAAACCAGGATTAAAAGGGAACGCAGTCATGATGATCTGAGGATCGTTCATCACATTACTGAGCCGTTCTCATCACATCCGGGTCATTTTATAGTTTTACATTCGGAATATTTAAATATACTAAATATCGAGTTAGCTACACAAACCAACAGGTAAATGTTCTTTAGCTGCACGTCGAATATTAAAGTGTGATTTCAGGGACGTCTGACCTGAGATTTTAGATTATTTCGACTTGTTGACTCAATCCTACTGCAAATGGAAGAAAAGCGTACTGTCGATTGTACGTAGCGTGTAATTAACTCACTTTGCTAATAAAAGGCAGCACACGGAAATCACACCGTTAGCAATTTGTTTAAAGAGAGCTTTAGGAGTTACACACAGCTACCGCTGTTTCTCATCACACCTAAAGAATGTTTGGAAAGGCCACGCCCACACGGCAGGTACAGGCAAAGTGAAGGCATTGTGTCGTTGAACAGAGTGGGCGGGGTTAGATGTGGGAAGGGAAAGCACCTCATTGGCCGTTGCATCAGGTTTTCCTTGTTTGCGTCACGGTTTATCAGATCAGAAACTCCGCCTCGTCCGTTAGCATTCGGGCGTTTCATTCGGACACAAACTGCTAGCATCAGATAACCGGACAAATAAACAAACCACTTTTCCAGTATAAAACATTTTATTTGCAAAAATGTGTCTTAAAAAATTAAAAGAAAAAGCACCAAGAGTCAACAGTTCATTTTAAAATTGTGACATCTTTTAAAAAAAAAAAAAAGGACATTAAAATAAAGGCAGTCTGACAGGAAGTCGTCATATTTTCCTGTTTCACCCTGTTAAACCTGGAACACATGAGCGTGTGTGCTAACAGTACGACACTAACACACCCCAGGAGTCACATGGCTGTAGGTTTATTCAACACCGGGGGGCGGGGCGGGGGGAACCGTCAGTAAATCCAGCATAATGACATCACACACGCAGTGAACTTCCAGGTCACAGACATCATTTCCTGTCTGCTGCTGACGTGTGTAAGTGGTGGAAGGATTAGTAACCAGGCTAGTGTTAATGATGGTGAAGGTGCTGGGGGAGGTGAGCTCTCTACTGCCCCCTAGTGTCACCAGGTGATCACTCCGTGTGTGTCCTGATGCTGAACTTACCCTTTAACATGGTGTCAGTTGTGCATGTCTAATTAAGCACCCTGCTTAACAAACAAAAACAGGACGTGTTTAAAAAAAAAAAAAAGTTACTACTCAGTTTGTTTATGACAAACCAGACACTAAAGCTTTATCCAAAAATATGACTATAATACAAACGACACGCTCCGAGAGGAGACCAAGGCCAGGCGTGTTTAGACTCGACATCCGAGTTTCTCTCTCTCTCTCACACACACACACAGGCAGGGGACGATGGCGTACTAACAGAACTATAATACAGCAGACAGATGGCAGGCCGTCGTCCCTGTGCATAAATAACGTTTATAAAACGGTAGAAAAGCCCGTATGCTCAGTAAAGTGTCTGTACATGACCCCACACTGAGGTAGATAAACTCACACAATTCATCAGAAACAAACATCAGGTTCTCAACGGAACCACGTTACACCGCTTAGGCCACCTAAGACATTCAACAATATTAGAACATTAAAACAAACTAAACTCAACATGATGCCTTTAAAAGAGAACAGATCTCCAACATCAGAGTCTCTCTCTCACACCTCTTCATCACTTCTAAAGTGATCTGGGTACGTTTTCATTTTAATGCTCTGATAAATTATACTGCACACTTTCTATCTACAGCACTAACATGGAGATCTGCAGTAAAAACACGCTTTTTTTTTTTAAATATATATAAAAGAAAGAAAAAACCCCCATACATAGTGCAAAAGATTTATGTACAGAATGAGAGAAACTCCTCAGCTCAGCTCTTTGGGGGAATTGAACAACCAACATGTCCAAAACAGCACCCTGCTCACTACGTAGTGCACTACCCTGCCACAAAACATTACAACTGAGGGTTCACACACACTGTATAGAAAATACCCATAATGCACTGTGGCTGAGTAGGGCAGCAGATAGTTTGGGCCACGCCCCCGGGGGACCAACAGTGGCCTATATAGTGTATAGTTTGCAGGGTGTAGTGTTCAGGGCACTGTTCAGACACAGGAAGCGTTAAAGTGAACTCATGGCTCATGGTGTGTGTAGGTGGCAGTTTTTTTGTCTCCTGTAAGGCAGGAAGTAGGACTTGGACGGCAGGAAGTGCATCTTACCGCCGTGTCCTCCGGCATCGTCTGAGAGGAAGCTGCGCTTTAACGAGCCGCTCTTCACTCAGAGGGGTTTGTCAGCGCCGCTCTCGAGGCCTTTCCCTGCTAGTCAGGTGACAAGAGGAAGAACGATTAGATCCACGTTCATGAAAACACACACACACACACACACACACACACACACACACACACACCCTCGACATGAAGACAGGAAACACACTAGACTAATAATAAGAGCAGTGAGTGAGTGTGAAACCTGCTGTAATGAGCATGCACAGCTCACAGTGCTCTCTGCCCCCTGCTGGACACCAGCAGCACTGCACCCCACCCCCACTCAGCAGCAGGGAAATGGAGAAAGGAGGAGGAGGAGGAGGAGAGAGGAGGAGGAGGAGATTGGGGTGGGGGAGGGTCATGCAGAACAGGGATTACTCCTGTAGGTCAACAGTGAGGAGAATTTGGGGCAGAACGTGCATTTTAGCCATTATGGAGAGGGAAGTGTGTAACTCAACACCCTCCATACAGCACCACAATCACACACAGGGCCCGTGACACGAGGACACGTGCGAGTGG
The DNA here is from genome assembly GCA_026153275.1 of Sciades herzbergii. NCBI lineage: Eukaryota > Metazoa > Chordata > Actinopteri > Siluriformes > Ariidae > Sciades > Sciades herzbergii. Next base: position 376,323 of record JAPFFA010000012.1, on the reverse strand, counting down.
AAACACGTACAGAACTCAGACATGCAGAGAGAGTGAGACAGACAGACAGACAAATGTAGGCAAACCTGACGTCCTTTTCATCCACAAGGCGCTTTGGTCAAAATTTGCAAAGAAATTTGAGGAGAGAGGGTTTTATCCTGGGTTTTTTTTTTTTTTTTGCCGAAACATGAATTTGAAACACAATCCGTTTTGGTTGAGTTTTGTACACGGTTATGCGTGTATGTTTTTATTTAGAGCAGCAGACAGACAGCAAAAGGATTACAAGCCAAAATGTAAAGAAAACAAGACACGCTAATTTTACTAGCATTAACATACAAAGAGCAAATTTGTTTTCTTTCGGTTTGCATCTTTTGTTTTTTTTTTTTTTCCGTTTGTGTTCCTACTTAAAACATGAAGACCAAAAACCTGCTATAGAAACATACATGAAATAGCCAATAGACAAGATTCAGCACATTGTATAGGTTTATCTTTTTTTTTTTTCCCTCCAAATTTGATTAAAAGGTAGGACTCAATTGTAAAACAGATTACAAAATAAAACATAACCCAGTGTGTGGAAGGAGTGTGACAGGAAGTCCAAGTGGAGCTCTAAAAAAACCAACCAAACAAACAAAAGGAACAAAAAAAAAGAAAGAAAAATATATATGTACAAGAAGCATGTTTTGAAAGCTTGACATGTTTTATATGGAGCCCAATCAAAAAAAAAAAGGAACAAATAAAACCAAAAGCAAAGCCCTACATTTTGTCTACTTCCACTGCTGGCCGAATGAATCCTGATAAAACTCCTGGTCAGATTTGTAGCCGTAATTATCGGCACCGTGCAGCGGCTGCTGCGCGATCGGCTGCGAGCCCCAGTTCTGATTACTGTTATAATTATGATTATTAATCTGCCGGCGTTTGGAATCGGGCTGGCTGTAGCCATCAGCTTTGCGTTTGCCTCCTACATTCCCACCGCGGCCACGTACCCCTCGAACCCCGCCTCCTCTCCTCCTCGCTCCGCCTCCTCCGGCCGCTCCCGCGCCACCACGCTGAGGAAACCCAGCCCTGCCCCGTGGAGGTCCCGACCCACGTCCCCCTCTGGGTCCGCCCCTCGGTCCACGCTGGCTCCGCCCCTGGAACTCATCGTAGCCGTAGTAGGGCTCCTCGTAGCCGCCACGGTAACCATGGTAGTCGTAGCCATAGTAGTCGTAGTAATCTTCATAACCGTAATAATCAGGAGGGTACGAGTAGCCGCCTCGGACTCCGCCTCGACCACGCCCTCTCGGAGGTGGAGGAGGCACGTGAGGGGGGCCGTAGTAGTAATACTCATCATACCTGCAAAGGGGAGGAACAAAGTCATACACTAAACACAGGTGGAAAGAGCGAGGAGGACTCTACACTGTGTAAACATACACACAGCTTACATCTGTGTTTTGGCTGCTTGCCTCTGTGCTTTGCGTTCCTTCCTCTTCTGATCAGGAGGCTTCGCAAACACGATCTCTACAGTTTCACCCTCCAGCTCCTTCCCGTTCATCTCCTCCAGAGCCTGCGCGCACGCACACACACACACGCTTTCAATAACCTTAGCTAAATTAAACAGCAGCACCATCTCCATCCATCACTCAGGTAACCAACTCCACCCACACCAGCCCAACCTAAAGATCCACAATCAGCACCGACTCCGCCCACCAACACTGTGGGTCCACACCCTCCTCCTTAAATGAGCGTTACCTTCACGGCACCGTCCCGATCTTCAAAGTGAACGAAGGCGTAGTCCTTCAGCTTCTTGACCCGCTGCAGCTTCCCAAACTCACTGAAGGTTTTCTCCAGGATGTCCTCGGTCACGCTGTTCGCCAGGTTCCTCACAAACAGCACCTTCACCTGAGAGAAAAACGTCAACACATCAGACAACATATTTAAGGAACGAGGAGGTTTGGATGTTCAGTCACCATGACAGAATCCTGTCTATTTTTTTTTTTTTAAATCCCTCACCTTGGCCATAATCTCAGGGTCAGGGTCCTCGATGGGGTCGGCCCACTCCACCGTCACCAGCGTACCCCACACCTTCACCTTCCCGCTCATCAGCCTCCGGCGAGCCTGAGCTGCCGATTTATGGTCCTCATACTCCAAGAAACAGAACCCGCGGTTCTTCTTCTTGTCATCCGGCTGGGTGTACAGGATCACGTCGTTCAGACCCTCTGATTGGGGAGAAGGTGGAACGGCGTTAATCATGTGACGTGAACACCAGCACGTTCTCAGAGAAGTGAAGAGGACAGAATGACACTCAGCTCACCGGTGACTTTGGCAAATTCCTCAAGGATCTGTTCTTTTGTCTTGCTCTTGGGGATGGAACCCACAAACAGGCGGTTGTTGGCCACTGATATACACACCCCAATGTGCTTCCCTGGGCGGATCTCTCGATTGTTATACTGATCACACAAACACACATTGAGATCATGAGCTTAAAAGTGTAAACACAGGTGACAAAAACTAATGACTGTTAAAGTGGTACAGTATAAGAAGAATAAAACTTTAGGAAAATAATCAGCATTAGGACGGTAACAGCCCAAAGAACTGATTACTGCGTGTCCAAGGTGACTCACCAGCTTAACAGCCTCCTGTGCAGCCTCTTTAGTGCAGAAGGTGATGAAGGCGTATCCCCGGTTCAGACCACTCAGAGGATCCATCATCAGCCGCAGGTCCCAAATCTGCCCCGCCTTCTCAAACAGAGGCACCAGCTCATCCTCAAACAGGTCCCTCGGGATCTTCCCCACAAAGATCTACACACACACACACACACACACACACACACACACACACTTCAGCTACTTTCCTGATGGAAATCCCACAGAGGCCACAAACTACACCCCGAACCTCATGGAAAGCTAAAGGGGTGTGGAATTTAAATGTGATGTTAGAACCAAGCTAAAGGTACTGTACTCATCCATAACCTTAGTCACCTCAGCCGACAGAACACACACACACACACGGGTTCAAACAGAGGCCATCCAAATCAGATCTTAGCGGTTGAGCTGTCACTGTAACTCATGTTACTCCAGGACAGAACACACGTCATCACGTGGAAAGCCTTAGTGTACACCTCACCGTTTACGTTCATATAAAAACAGCGCAGCTCCCATCACTTCCTACATTAACCCAAACCCTGCAAAGCTAAACAACACTGTGTGTGTGTTACCTCTGTACCGATGGAGGGCTGAGGACCTGTGAACACACACTCTGGTGGCGGTCCTCCGTACTTCCTCTGTCCTGTTGTGACATCGAGTGTGTAGCCGGTTCTCTCGAGCAGAGCCTGAAGAGAACCACAGAATTCCTCCATAACTCCAGTCACTTTTTATCCACTTATGGTTACATTTAACCTTAGTCAAGTTAGCTGCAGTGATCAGCTATCAACATCTTCAGCTAAGAAAACTCCACACTGATGATCTTTATTTAATTCAACTTTTAACAGCGTCCACTGTCACACAGCAGCTTTACAGAAATATATCAATTGTGGATATAAATCAGACAGATAATTAACAGTTATTCCCTGAAATCTCGCTGTACATGAGCTGATAGTTGACGAGGCGCATAGCACCGAGTTGTCTATAACCTGAGTATGACGAGCTTGAGTGGAATAACTGTTTTATTCCATCCACAGTCACTGGATTTTGAGAAAAACACAGCATTTTTTTTTTGCAAGTTCAATAAAAACTTTATACCAAACATCCGACAAAATCACTTCAGCTTCGAATGTAAACAAACCGGTGAAATGACAGGAGCAATTTATGAAAAAAATGCAATAATAATAATCCTTGAAAAATAAATGAATAAAAGATACATTCTTACAGTGAAATACTTTCATTCCATATTTTATTGCTTTTTTTTGTATTTTGTTTTCAAGTAGTTTTTATTTTGCCCTCGGTTGATTCAGCAACACGCTCCACCATTTTCTTCTTCTTTAGGGTTTTTTGGTGGTCGGTAAAGGTGCGTTATCACCACCGACTGGGCTGGAGTGGGGATCAGGAGATACCATGGAGGAGGGGACACTATATTCTTTTAGCCATTTCAGTATTTTTTAAATGTTTGATATATCTAACTTGACGCGCTCTGCCATTTTGTTTTTCTCTACTCACGGTATATGAGCTGATATCCTAGTCATAGAGTAGCCAATCAGAGCGCACGATTGCTCATATCCAGTGAATGGGAGGAGAATAAATGAATTTGTAAACGTATCTGTAGTGAGAAAGCCTGAATCAGTGATGTGTTGGTCAGTGGAACGTCCGCTGTACGAGGCCCCGTGAATGAGCCGTTACTATAGAAACGATAACGTATGAGAACGAGCACGTTAATATATAGAAATTTATAGAAAATTAAATCAACACTATTGACCAATGAGAATGCAGAACTGCGATGTAAAGCAGGTTATAACAGGTGGTGAGCGCAGGACGAGACATCGGCCTGTTTTACTGAAACATCACAACGAGCGTGTGTGTAATAAAGTCCGGCCGTGTTGAACATGTGATTCTCTGTGCTAGCGCGTGTACGCAGCAGGGACAGGTCCGTACTTTGATTTTGGTTTCATCCGGTCCTTTGTTGGACTCTGTAACTTTGGTCCCCTGTTTCTCTCTCTGCCTGTACGTCTTCATCACGCCACACAGGAAGGCACTTTTATTCTGAAACACAAAACACACAGCATCTCAACATGCTCTCAATTAACCCAGACAGAGTCTCGAGTGTGTGTTAGGTCAGTGGTTTTTCTCTCTCTCTCTCACACTTACTTGGACGTGAGACAGGTCACTCTCTTTAAACTGCTGTAGAACCTGGAGCGCTCCGTCTTCATTAAATTCTTTCAGAGCTTCGATAGCTCTCTCATCCAGGTCACTGTGTGCTACCAGGCCTACACACACACACACACACGTATGTGAGACAGAGAAGAAAGCAAAGAGCAGGCGATAATCTCAGAGACTAACCCCTTGGTCCCGTCAGATGTTAAACAGCACACAGCAGTGTAACCGCAGTCACTCAGAGAGAGAGTTCACACAGATATCATCACTCTGACCAAGGGGTGGGCGCACACACACCTCATACAGGTCTTTCTGTCACTGTACAGGGCGTGACTTGTGATGATCAGTAGGTCACGTGATCTGCAGCATGCCTGTGGGAACTCTGTAACTTACCCAGAACCCTCAGAGGCGTCACTACTGACGGATCAACTACATTTTACTGTCTGGAGTTCTAAACTTTTGACTATGACAGGAAAGCACGAATGCTTCCTGGAGTGGCAGCGTGTATGATCACAGCCCTCGCTACATGAACATGTTATAGATGTGTAATAATTGCGTACGGGATTAAGAGTCCAGTTGGCCTCACCATCACACACGAACCCGTCCATTACTCCACAGGAAACCACTCAAAGCTGTGTGCAACGATAACAACCCCTCCGCTCAACTTCACAGCAATTATTATTATAACTAACCCACACTGACGGGGTTCTCACCTGCGATGTAGATTTCATCAAGTTTCTCTGCGACTTTCTGCGGCAAGCCGGCCTGTAGTAAAGCCTGGAAGTTCTCCGAGCGCGCAGATGTGGAGGACGTGTCCATGGGCTCCTCTGTGCCGTTCCCATTCACGTGATCCGATGCCATGGCTGAGGTCACAAACCTGTGCACAAGAAACAGAGGATCAACACACACACACAGTCCCAGACTCAGGGCAGACATCACTAACTCTCTGCACACTACAAACCATCCGCAGGCTGCGCTCTGAACCCGGGTGGGCTGTGTTCCAAATCTAAAGCGTCACAGCACAAGTGCGCACTCTAAGGGGCAGCGCGCGCCCCGAGCCTCAGGCAGGGCTGTGTCCCAAACCGGGCTGTGTGGAGACTGGACCCTACACTAGATTAGATTAGATTAGTATTATATTATTATATTATAGCGCGCAGTAAATATAACCAGCTGCCTGTTAGAGAGAACCGGCGTGTATGGAGCACTGAAGCGCGCTCCGAATGCTAGCTTAGCTAGCAGAACTAGCCGAGTTAGCTCGGCTCCGTGAGCGCGGCTGCTGAGGGACTGAAGCGCAGCGCCGTGTTCGGCACCGCGCAGGAGACGCGCCGGGCCTCATGGCGGAAGGTTAGCGGGCGCGCACGGACTGCGCTCCGAGCTGTGCTGTAAGCTAGTCAGTGCTAATGCTAACCCCGGTGTCCATTTTGCAGAAGCCGGCTCACTTTGTCTCCACACAGCCGAACCGAACAAAGCGGCGGCGGCGCGGGCGCACTTACCCTGTGGCGATGCCCGACACGCTGAGAGGAGTGGAAGCGAGAGGGAGAGACGGAGTTAAATATTACAAAAGAAAAGCGAGAGAGAGAGAGAGAGTCTGAAGACTCCGCAGCGCCGCGGCTCTGTTCATCAGACACCAAAATGGCGGCTGCGTTCACGCGCGGCTTCACCACACACCACCGCGGGGTTTCCCACTCACACCTACAGGGGCCGCGCGCGCGCGCGCCTTCACTGCCGGAAACCGCCGCCGAGCACCATGACGTCACCCCCATCACTCCGAGCTCTGAAATGATTTAAAGAGCTGCTGAGGAGGGAACACTCCCCACACTGCCAGGAGCACTCACTCCCCACACTGCCAGGAGCACACACTCCCCACACGGCCAGGAGCACGCACTCCCCACACGGCCAGGAGCACTCACTCCCCACACTGCCAGGAGCACACACTCCCCACACTGCCAGGAGCACTCA
>JAPFFA010000012.1:226979-238149 GCA_026153275.1 Sciades herzbergii | reverse complement strand
TTTTTTCTGCTGTAGACAGATGGCCTTGTGCAGAGTTCCCCTTCTGGATGAGTGTGTAAAGGGACATACTTTCATATTTAAAAAAATCCCCACTAAATTGGTCCAGGATATGCACTTTAAAGAGTTGGTTAGTACTGGGACTGCTTGGGCAGACCAGATTCTGGCATGAGAGGGACTTTGACTTGACTTGAAATACTTTTATACAGTGCTGTAGTTCAGCTGCTCTGGTGTGTGTGTGTTTTCTTGTATTGGTAATTAGAATTCCTCCAGCATCCCATAATTTAACCTACCATTTTTCTCTCACTTCCACTTCCTGTTTCTGACAGACTCTCAGAACTCCAGCTGTGTGTCTCATTTGGTGCATTATGAAGTGCAAAATACGACAAAGGAGACCCTGAACTGTTGAGGTGAGAATGGGACAACCTTTCTCTTCCAGACTACAGCAGCTGGTCTGCTCAGTTCCCAAACGTCTACAGAGCGCTGGTAAAAGTAGAGGTGGTGCAGCACAGCGTCCCAACTTTTCTGAAAAATGTTGCTGACATCAAATTCACAATGAGCTCATATTTTCCAAAAAACAATAAAAATGTCTCAGTTTTAATATTTGATATGCTGTCTTTGTACTATTTTCAATCAAATACCGGGTTTCCATCATTTAGAAATTGTCAGTAAGCAAACAGTTAGCTCAGTGTCCCAAAAGTTTTGGAAGTGGGGTTCTCCAGCTCCAGGTGACTCCCTCCATATTACACCCCACATCCACACAGCTCATCATCTAACCACTAAGAGCTCAGTGCAGTTACCCAAACAAACACTGCTCTCTGACTGGACTCGGAATTTACCAAAGATGATAAACAAATCGCATGACATTTTCCCTCTAACTGTTCCAGTGTTTAAAGCCTTGAGTGGATGATTTCACCATTTTAGCAACAAAGTATCGGGCTCTATTGTTTCCTTTGGATGTTGAAACCCCGCCCTTTACGACGGGTCTGGATCCTTATTGGCCCATTTTGAGAAAATCAGGTCGTTGATTGGCTGGTTTGGAATGCATGACGTCACCGGTGCCGGGCTCTGGGCGTTGGACTCGAGCTTCATCTTCATCACTCCGACTGTTCCTCGGCGGCGGGGGTTTAATCGTGGAGCGCGAGAAGCTCCGGGTTCTGCCTGTGTTCCGCGCTGCAGGGCTTTGTTTTCACACCGTCTGTGGGTTCCCTGGAGGAGACGGGTTCCAGAGGCAGGAGCACGCGCGCGCAGCGGGTTCTCTCTTTGTGTCTGCTTCGGGGGTTTTGTTTTCTTTGTTGAGAGAGAGAGAGAGAGGGAGAGAGAGAGGGAGAGAAATGGGAGCGCAGTCATCTAAAACAGAGAACCCTGGAGAGGCGGCGGTTGGTTCTCCATCCAAAGCCAACGGACAGGTAAGAACACCTCCACGCGCTCGGGGCGGAGAGGTTCTGCTGGGGAACCCACAGCCACGGGTTCTTTGAGATGAGTGGATCTTTCTTGGAACCTTCTCCGAACTTGTTGTGGAGTTCTCCGACAGGGCCAGACCCCAGCGGCGCTCAGGGTTCGGGTTCTGTCCGGCACTGGGGGGGTGGAGTGGGGTGTGTGTGGAGTGGAGTGGGGTGTGTGTGTGTGGAGTGGAGCAGCTCTTTTGTCTGGATGCGGGATTGAGTAAAGGCTGAGTTTCCTGTCCGCTGGGGAGACGGAGCCCTCACGCGCCGCTTGCGGTTTTGCGGGTCATGGTGAGCGCGCGCGCGCAGGCTCCGCACCCGAGACTCGTTACAGCAATTTAACTTCATTTTAATTCTAAACCAGCAGCAGCAGACAGTGAGCGGGGTTTCCTCCCCACGCCTTTAAACGGGACTCGGAGCCGCTGCTTCCTCCGCGTTCATGGGGCTGATGGAAAACCCCGCGAGGGCATCAGCACAGCGCCTCCTGGCGGCCACGAGCGCGCACTGAATAACCGGAGGAGGAGGAGGAGGGGGGTATCAGGGAGGCTCTCACCTGAGACTCTTTCTGATTAAAACTGATTTTATTGTGACTCTAAAGGAACGCGTCTAAAGGCTGCTTTATGTAGATTTATAATAAAAGAGCAACACAGAGTGAATGTAAGTGTTAGTTTTGACTCTTGAATAATAATCCTGACGGTGTGGAATCAGGGTTTTGGTCAGTGTCCAGCACTGAGGAGTTACCCCGACTAAAATCCGAGTGTCAGTCAGGCAACAGCTTCTTTACAGTCAAAACAAAGCAGTAAGATGATGCGCACTTTCGAGTCGGTCAGTGGCGCCCCCTAGTGCACACAACAAACACCAGCCTTAATAAACCAAAACAGCAGGAGTAACACGACAACACAGGGAGGGAAAAATATTCTCACCGCCCCCTGCTGGACGCGTTCCAACCTCTGTGGACAAATGACTGGGAATATCTTTTCAAAAAATTACATTTCGGGTTACACTTCCGTATGTTGTGCATGTCGGGCAGCTCTATCGAGCCTGGTGATCATACTTTACTTTTCCCACCGATTTGAATGTTTTTTAATAAAGACTACACGGACCCGACGTCACGTATGTGACGCCACCGCAAGTCTAGCACCTTTCCAAATCTGTAGCAGGTAGCGGCCCGCGAGTAGCCTACATCAACATGCCGATTTGTATAGCGTGGTTTCTGTACCGATAAGAAATGCATCCCTCGTGGGATAGCTAAGCCTACTGCTGACATAACATGAGCGACTCTGACTAGACAGTTCGGTTGCGGTCCATTTCTGACAGGTTAGGCGCAATTTAAATCTTTTAAAAGACAGCGAAATTTCACCTGATTCTTTCACAGTTAGTAGATAATCCCAATATATACAACATATTTTTTGGGGGTGTACAAGTTCCACGTCATAACGCTACTACTAGGATCGCTGTGTTTCACTTTCCCTCCCTATTTCTGCAATATTATATATAAAATATATCAATATTTAATGTTTCAGTTCGAAGGAATGGCATGGGACAAGGGTAGTGGGAGTGGCTAGGATGCAAATGAAGGAGGTGGAGTCAGTGTACTAAAGAGAATGTTTAAGAAATCTCTACAATGTAGGACACACACTCAGTGTTGTGTCCCTGCACAGTGAGTGTTAACCGTGTGTGTGTGTTTAACAGGAGAACGGCCATGTGAAGGTGAACGGGGATGCAGCAGAGGTGAAGGAGGAGGCGCAGACAAATGGCAGCACTGCAGCTGAGGGAGAGCAGGAGGTGAAGAAGGAGGAGGAGGAGGAGGAGGGCGGAGACAAAGCTGAAGCCACACCTGCCGAGAAAGAGGGAGAAGACGGAGAGAAAGAAAAAGATGCAGCAGATGAATCTGTCACTCCTGCACCTGCTGAAGACGAGAAACCGTCTACCAGTGAGGAGACACCAAAGAAGAAGAAGAAGCGCTTCTCCTTTAAGAAGTCCTTCAAGCTGAGTGGCTTCTCTTTCAAGAAAAACAAGAAGGAGACTGGTGACGCTGGAGAGCAGGAGGAGCAGAAGAAAGAGGGAGATGAGGAGAAGGAGGAGAGGAAAACAGAGGGAGAGGAGGAGGAGGAGGAGGTGAAGAAGGAGGAGGAGGTGAAGAAAGAGGAGGATGAAGGTGAAGCAGCAGCAGCAGCTGCTGCTGAGGAGCCTAAAGTTGAGGAGGAGAAAAAGGAAACGGAGGAGGTGGAGAAAAAGGAAGAGGAGAAGGAAAAGGAGAAAGTGGAGGAACAAAAGGTAGAGGAAAAAGTGGAGGAACCAAAGGTAGAGGAGGCGGAGAAACCAGAGGAGGAAGTGAAGAAAGAGGCAGAGGAAGAACCTGCTGGAGTCGAATCATCAGTCCAGCAGGAGGCACCAAACGAAGATAAAGCAGAGGAAGTGGCTCCGGCTGAACAGGAAACAGCGCCCGCTGAGTCAGAAGCTGGAGCAGCGGAGTAACTAACACACATGCACACGGCGTGTCTTGATTTGTTTGTGGGTCAATAGGGTGGGGCTAAACTTAATCAGCCAGTTACAAACTTCATGCGGTGACATCACCACTCGTCCTGCACTACTTGGTGGTGGTAAAAAAAAAAAAAAAAAGTGGTCATGTGACCATATTTTATGATGGATTAGTTTAACCTGAGCCCCGCCCCTTTTGACCCACAGACACTCCAGAATGCCGTATGAAAATAAACACACCCCAATTGTGGAATCTATCTATCTATCTCTCTCTCTCTCTCTTACACACACACACACAGTTTTCAGGACATTTCCCTGTTTGGCTATCTTTGTATACGATCAGAGACATTTAAAAGTTGTTTCGTTAAAAATAACCCCTCCTTCCACTCTTTACCAAGTGGGTGGGGCTAAACCCAGTTTTCACATTGATAGTAATAATTTACAATTTTCTAAACTCAGTATTAATTATTTTATTTTTTTACACAAAAAATGCAGATTAAAGGATACGCCCATGGGAGGGGAGTTACACAAAGGGGTGGGGCCACAACAAGAGACTTTGCAGTTTTCAGTAAGTGAAAGTAATCAATAAACACAAGTAAATTTTAGCTGAAATGTTTGGATCCCAGCAGTGATATTTTAGCTGTGTGTGTGTGTGTGTGTGTGAGAGAGAGAGAGAGAGAGAGAGAGACTGTCAGGAATTAAAATGTGTAATTATGTACAGGAGGGAGGTTTTAACTGTGATTATTGTATAATAATAATTAAAAATCAGGCACACAGCTCTTTTACCACCAGGCCTAATCGTTTTGTAAAATAAATGAAATTTAAAATTTCATCCTCAAGGGATTTTTTTTTTAGACTCGACTCAAGCTGTGACTCTTTCTACTGTGGTTTGATCTTTGAAACAAATCTGTCTGATGCAAAAAGTAGCATTTCCTCTTTCACTTTTTGCTCTTTTCCACTTTTGTAAATACTGCAGAAGTTTTGTGTTTTTTTTTTTTTTTTTTCCACTGGTTTGAGATGGAACGTAACTTTTGCTTACAATCGTTTCTGCTCGAGGTGTTCGGGCTTCTGTGAGCACACTAAAGCAAAATAAATGTTCAGAAAATTTCAACAAGCTGCTGTCTGACTTAAATGTTTCACACATTCATCTGAAAAACAGCACATCATTGGCGTGAGGTTAGCCTAGCATTAGCATTGTTAGCGTACTGTTAGCGTAAGGTGAGCTAGTGTCGTTTTCAGGATATTTCAGTTACTTTATGCCACTTATAGTTAACTTCTACCTCACAATTATCTTTACCTTGGTGTGAAACTCGTAGCTACAGTGTGTTTAATTTTAACGTCACTGTATTTAAAAGCAAATGGATTTCTAAGTCTGGGGAGTCGATTCGAAAGAGCCAACTTGTGAGCAGGAATATGGACAACATTGGAGGAAAATTCTTAAAACCATTTGACTTGTTTTCTCTCTCTCCACTCATGTTTTAATGATTTTATATTAAAGACAAGGATGAAGTTTAATGCAGCTACATAAAAATAGAGAAACCTCATTATACACTAACGAGCTAACTCCCACCTGGATTTTAGCGAAGTCTCCAGTGTTGGAAACTGAACATCAGCATAATTACTGTGGGATTAAAATCATCAATTACATTTTTTTTTTTTAATATACTCGTTGCACAATCATGGTTTTGAAAAATCCTGGAGCTGGTGGTGTGTTCAGACACTGTGACTGAGGGGTACTTTTACTTGGCTGCAACACAGATGTCTTAAAGTCATCAGATCTATTATTCTCTCCACATTCACTGGAGATGAGCAATCGTGTGCTCTGATTGGCTATTCTAGTACTAGGATATCAGCTCATATACCATGAGTAGAGAAAAACAAAATGGCGGAGCGTGTTACTGAACCAACCGAGGACGAAATAAAAACTCTGCTTGAAAACAAAACCCCCCAAAAATACAACAAAATATGGAATAAAAGTATTTGATAAGATCTTTATTTTTCAAGAATTATCACATTTTCACAAATTGCTCCTGTCATTTCGCCGGTTTGTTTGGAAATGATTTTATTGGACATTTTGTATAAAGTTTTTATTTACTGAATTTGCCAAAAATAAAAATGCTCCATTTCTCAAAATCCAATGACTGTGGATAGAATAAAACAGTTATTCCACTCAATCTCTTCGTACATGGATTATAGCTATTAGTTCATGTACGACTCGATTGAGTGGAATAACTTCATTACCTGTACTGTAATCCCCACCAACTTGTACAGTTCACATACAAATTAATGTGAACGTTCAGTGCTCTGCTGCAGTTAAACTGAGTAGAGAAACTTTCTCCACCCACACACATGGAGTTGTCCATTAAACTGTAAATGGAGAAGGAAAGATCTGATTTCTCAGCTGAAAGGAAAATGTGCGTCTTTCATTCCATCTACACTCACACACGCTACATGCCACGTACATGTAACCGAACCTGCAGTAATAACGAATAATATGGAGTTTCTTTAGTTTTATTCTGAGTGAAGTTCTGCATCGTTATAGCAACATTACTGCTGCATTACATCCCATAATAATGACATGCAAACACAGATAAAAGTATAAAACAGCTTTAATCTCAGAGTTTAACAAAAATATGACATCACTCAGTATGTGTGATAAGATCTCACACACGCACCCCAAAAAGAAGAAACATTGCGGGGGAAATACAAGGAAATGAACAGCGCCCCCTGCTGGACCTGCTGCAGTATCACTGACCAGAAAATACACACACACTAATAAATATGAGGGTGATACTGGCGCTGTCTCCCCCTGCTGGTGGTCTCAAGTACTGCTGGCCTGTTCCGTTTTCACACTGTAAACACACAGAAGGTGTTCATCAGTCAGTCACCAGCTTCCTCCTGTTTATTCCTTTCACTCCACACTGACAGAACTACAACACGGGCGTGAGAAATACTGTGCGTGTGTGTATACATGTACCTTTTTAAGTCATGTTTATCCGAGTTGATCTCCTTTGCTTTCTCCTCCTCCTTCACTTCTGCAAACCGTAATACAGAACTTACTGATTACAATTATTATTATTATTATCTACTACTTGGTGGATTTAGACACAGTCCACATCTGATTGGCTGGTGCTGTTTTGATGACATCACCATCATACCTCCTTTCTTCTCCTCCACCTCCTTCCTGTCGTCCTCCACCCGTGCCCGCTTCACTCCCTTCTTGTGATTGGCCACGTTCCTGCGTCCCCCCTCCCCCTCATCCTCAGAGTCCGAGAACTCTTCATCACACGCAATCCTCTTATCCGACGCTCGGACTGCGCGCACACACACATGCAGAATCAAAAGCATGTAACTCTTTACAGTTCCATAATGTGTATGCTAATGCTAATAGCATGCTGGCTGTTATTGTCTTGCTGTTCTCTCTGTGTGTGTGTGTCATACTGGACATGCGTTTGTCTGGGTCCTCCGTGTCCTCGTCTGCAGTGTCATCAGGAACACTGTCCTCTGGAATGGGCTGCATCTGAACCCCGGGGGCGTGGGGTAACATGCGCAGGTTCTCAAAGAGACGCTGCCTACACACACACCCATAATACATCTATAATAATGCAATAATCTTCATTGATATAACTGTGAATTCTATTTTGTGTGTTCGTTTTGTCCTGTGAGTGTATGAAAGTGTGAACAAAATGATAAATTGTGAGTGTGTTGATGGGAGGGCGCTGATGGGAGCGAATGGATGAATGGTTCATGTGCTCACTTAATCTTGTCCATGTACTCCTGTGTGTTCTGGTTGGTCATGTTAGACGGACTGATGTGCAGCTTAAAGTCCGGACCAAAATATTCAAAATAATCATTATACGGCAACTCTGTGGACACACACACACACAAATTTAGTATTATTCAGCATTTATAGGTCTGTAATACCACAGAACACACACAGTACCATCAGGGATGTCGGTATCCAGGGCGACGGCAGTTTCATAGGTCCAGCAGCGGGCAACATTGCGAATGGTGTAACCCCCTCCCCCCAACATCAACAACGGCAGATTAAATGACTTCATATACTCCACACACTTCGCATGACCTGAGAGAGAGAGAGAGAGAGAGAGAGAGTGACTGAGTGAGGCTGGTGAGATCAGTGCGTGCGTACGTGCATGCGTGTGTGTATGGATTATACTGGGGCAGCAGGTTACAACATCAACAGGAAACAGACCAGAGAGGTGGGGCTGGTGGGCGGAGTCTGTTGACATGATATTAAGGCATGGACTGTAAGTACAGTCAGGGGATGTGGTGCGTGTGTCTGGTCTGTGGGTGTGGCTGGAGTGCGGCGTGTGGTCTGTGGGTGTGGCTGGAGTGCGGTGTGTGCGTATGGTCTGTGGGTGTGGCTGTGGTGGGGGGCATGGCCTTTGCAGCTGTTTGTATGCAGTGAGTTTATCGTTAATAGACACAGTGAGTGTGTGTGAGAGCAGAGTGGTGTGTGTGTGTTAGCGTTAGCAGTGTTAGCATTAGCGCATTACCACGGATGGTGAGGTTGAAGCAGCCAAGCCGGTCTCCTGAGAGAGAATCAGCTCCACACTGCAGCACCACAGCACTCGGCTGATACATCTCCATCACCCTCGCCATCACCTACACACACAACTTTAAAATTAGTGTGTTAATTATCACAAACCCTGAACACTGAACCATAAAAAGTCACTGTAAATCCTTCAGACTAAACTAACCAAAACCTCAATACCCTAAACGCTAACTAACTAAACCATAAATACTAACTCTGTGTGTGTGTGTGTGTTACTCACAGGTTTGAAGATCTGTTCATACGAGTCATCATCTATTCCATCTCTCAGAGGAAAATTCACTGCGTAGTATTTACCTTTACCTGCACCAATATCCTACACACACACACACACACACACACACACGTTACATAAGTGGAACACAAGTATTAATTGAGTGTGTGTGTGTGTGTGTGTGTGTGTGTGTGCCCATACCCGCAGGTCTCCAGTTCCAGGGAAGTACTCTCCATACTTGTGGAAGGAGACGGTCATGACGCGGTCAGTGGTGTAAAATGCCTCCTCCACACCGTCGCCATGGTGAATATCAATGTCGATGTACAGCACCCTCTGGTGGTACCTGATAGGATGAGCAGTGTGTGGCATCATCATGACACTCACCGAATAAAACACATTGACTCTTCACTGTACCCAAACTCAACACCTGAACCCAAACCCTAGGTGTGCTTAACACCACTGGCCAATCACAGATGAGGGGGTGGGGCTTACTTGAGCAGCTCCAGTATGGCGAGTACGATGTCATTAATGTAGCAGAACCCGGAAGCTTCTGACTTCTTAGCGTGGTGTAGACCTCCAGCCCAGTTCACGGCAATGTCTGTCTGCTGACGGTTCAACTTCACTGCACCGGCTTCTCACACACACACACACACACACACACACACACACACACACACACACACACACACACACAAAACTGGAGTGTAATGTATTGAATCAGAAATAAGGATTGATTGTGACTGATGAGATCACTGACCTGCTGAACCTCCTGTAGAGAGCTGACAGAACTCAAACAGTCCATCAAACACTGGGCAGTCCTCGCCCACGTTAACTACACACACACACACCAAGAAAAAGAGCACAAACTACAGTTACAGCATTATTAGGCCATTTATTTTTTCATAATTAAAGTTCTTAAAATTTTTTGGAATAACTATAACGACGATGATTGAACTAAAAATAAACAGCTATCTTCACACATTTTCTTATTTTTAGGCAAGTAAATGAGATGGAGGAGGACAAATTAAAAATAAAATTCAGGAAATAATTGTACAGTACAGATGAGATTTAAAATCTCCAGAGTAACACACCCACAACACCACTCCATACATTCCTGAGGAAAGTGTGTGTAGCACTGCTGGGCCTTCAGGGACACACCCACTGGGCCAACACTGACACACCCACTGGGCTACCCGTGCATCTTTTGGCTGCTCAGACTCAACAAGCTCCTCATTTAACTCCATCTGAAAATACTTTGTGAAGAACTCTGTTATGAACGTTCTCCCTGGACAGGCGGGTTCTCCTGCACCGATGTGCGAGACGTCTGCTGCTCAGAGTTCAGCTTTTGTTTCCCCCATTACATTTCTGACATCGTCAACGTCTACATTTTTTGTTTTTGACATAAGGTTTGCTAACGTGTCACTTCCTTTTACGAAGTGAACGCTTTTGCTGTTGTCCACACTGATATTTACTGTTACTGTATCCATCGTGGAATAATGCATGGAAAGACCACGTTAACTTCGCGGAGATTTCCAGTAAATACTACGTGTGCATGTTTCTCCCACAGGAAATAAACTTCAGCTGTAAACACAAATTTGTTCAAATGTCATAAAATTTGATGCCACACTTCTGAGAGCTCATGAACCACACAACAAATATGTTTAGTTGAAAATATCAATCCTAACTTTTTATTTGTGTTATTTATTGTTCTTTTTACAGACTCAACCTTTGATGATTGAAATAAAAATAAAAACCATGAGAGCTCTTATTTACTTACTGGGGATAAGTCACAACCTTCAGCGGGTTCAAGAACCAAAATATCAGAAATGAGAGTCCTTACACTCAGATCTCTGTGTGTGTGTGTGTGTGTGTGTGTCTCACAGCGCTGCATCTGTTTGCTGAACTCGGACATGTTGTCTGGTCGGATGGAGCGCAGGAATTTGATGTAATCGTCGCTGTGATACTTCGTCATTTCATCTGCTGTTGCTTTATGAGGCCTCTATAACACACACACACACACACACATCCATACACAGAGTAAATGTGTGGGTCTGAGTGTAATGATATGTGTATAATGTGTGTGTGTGTTACTGACGTAGATCTCCATCTTGCGGTACAGGCCGTAATTCAGCAGCAGGTTGTGCGTCATGCGGATTCGGTGAGGCTTCATGGGGTGACCCTGTCCGTAATAATAATTACCAATATCACCTATAACACACACACACACACACACACACACATTTAATTCAGTGTAGTTCTGTTGTATTTAATTAAAAAGAAAACATTAAGTACCCTTAAAACATTAACAGATTCAGAAACACTTCGACAGACTGCACCTTTAACTTTATTATTAACATTTAATTAATTCACTTATTAAATCAGTTAGTGGTTAGCGCTGTCGCCTCACAGCAAGAAGGTCCGGGTTCGAGCCCCGTGGCCGGCGAGGGCCTTTCTGTGTGG
>JAPFFA010000011.1:42274819-42285927 GCA_026153275.1 Sciades herzbergii | reverse complement strand
GCAAACTCCACACAGAAAGGCCCTCGCCAGCCGCTGGGTTTGAACCCAGAACCTTCTTGCTGTGAGGCAACCGTGCTAACCACTACACCACCGTGCAGCCCTAACATTTAGTGCAACTATCATTAATAAGAGGCAAATAACTGTAAATGTTTATTTCCAACAAACAAGCAATGATTTATAATTATAGTGCAATTATAGTGCAATTATAAATCATTACCATGTTTATGAAGTTTCTGGAGTTTGCACAAATATTAATAAATCAGGGTCTATGTTGGGCAGCACAGTTTTCAGTCTTTTGCTTTTGGTGAAACAAACACAACTTTAAATATTAAAAACAACATCAACAGTAAACTTAAGGATAAATAACTGACTGCATTAATGACACTCTACTGCTAATTGTCTTGTGAATGAATCACAGAGCACTGACTAGTAAGAATCATCACAATCCACAGTGATGGGATTTGTTTGCTTGTTTGTTGAAAATAAAAATTTACAGTTATTTGCCTCTTATTAATGAACGCTGCACTAAATGTTTCTAAAAAAGAATCTGAGCATCACTTCATCCCGGCTGTAACTCCGTGTTCATTTGCACTCCTCAGGTTCCAGCATCATTCGTGGACACAAAGTTCTGTGTGAGTGTTTCTTATGCACAGTGTTTCACGCAGACATCGACTCGACTTGGAATAAAACTGGACAGAATGGAGTTCGTGTGAGGGTTTTGTAGAGAGTGAAGGCTCCTTGCTTCTGATGATGGGCTGTGTGGATCAGGATGGAGATGAGGCTCCTCTTGATGCCTGCAGGTTACTCACACTTCACCGAGAGGTTTTAGTGGAGCAGGTGAAAAATACACAGTGCATTTTAGACAATCTGAAGATGAATGGCTTCATCTGCAATGAAGACATCGAGATCATCCAACGTTCATCCACTAAAACAGAGCAGGTATCAAAACATCTCTCTCTCTCTCTCTCTCTCTCTCTCTCACATACACACACACACACACACACATAAATACATTTGCATTAGATTGTAAAGGCCAAAAAAATTTTTATAATCAGGTGCGTAAAATTTTGGAGTTGGCGCAGAGTAAAGGTGAAGAGGCCTCTGCGTATTTTATTCACATTCTGCACCAGGCGTATGATGCATTCATCGACCTTCAGCCTTGGTTTAATACAATTCACTACAAACCTGTCAAGTGTGTGAAGGACATCCCTGTGATCAACACGGACCCCAGTGAGTGTTTTAATCAAAATCACATAAAAATGATCTCACATCCCAAACTTACTGCACTGACATTGAATTCTGTGTTCAAGTTAGCAGATACAGTGAGAAACTCAGGCAGGAACTTGGCAGAGACACTCAGTTCCTCACCTCATACTCTCAGAAGGAGGAGACACGACTGGAGGACTTTTACACAGATACACAGATGGAAATCCTGAATGAGCGAGGAGAGAGTCTGGGCTTCCTGAAGAGTCTGGATGAGATTCTGGGGGAAGAAGGTGTGTTTAACCAGCAGGCTGAGACCATCTTTATTATGGGTGATGCTGGAGTGGGAAAATCCATTCTGCTTCAGAAACTCCAGAACCTGTGGTCCAAAAGAGAGCTGAACACCAGAGCAAAGTTCTTCTTCACATTCAGATGCAGGATGTTCAGCACCTTTAAGGAGACTGATGAGATCTCACTGAAGGATCTGATATTCAAACACAATTGTTATCCAGATGAAGACCCGGACAGTGAGGTGTTCAGTTACATCTTGCGATTTCCAGAGTCTGTACTTTTCACATTTGATGGATATGATGAAATCCAGATGGACTTTGATTTAGAAAACATGCCAGAGGTGGTTTCTCCTGAGGAAAGGACCCACCCACTTTTAGTTCTCATGAACCTGTTGAGAGGAAAATTGCTCAAAGGTTCCAGAAAAATCCTAACAGCTCGAACCGGCACAGAAATCCAGAGCAGAGTGATCCGGAAGAAAGTGTTTCTGAGAGGTTTCTCACCAGAACATCTCAAACAGTATCTGTCTCATCATTTTCCCATGCAGGAGCAGAGGGACATGGTGTCTGTGCAGCTGGATGCAAACCCTCACCTCTGTGGTCTCTGCTCTTTCCCATTGTTCAGCTGGATCATTTTCAAGAGCTTTAAGCACCTCCAGAGTGTGTATGATGATGTCGAGCTGCCGGACTCATGCATCACTCTCACTAACATCTTTCTCCTGCTGTCAGAGGTGTTCCTGAGCCGGAGCAGTAAAAGTGCTGGACTCCTGAAGAGAAGCACACGCTGCACCGCAGACACGTTTAAATCGGGATTGAAGATGCTCTCTGCCTTCGCTAAGCTTGCACTACTGGGTCTGGAAAAGAGTAGCTTCATTTACACCCATGATGAGGTAACATCTTGTGGCCTGAGCGATGACGAGGTACAGGTTGGATTTCTGAGACCCATCAGTCGCTATGACGCATGTGGCACTTTGGCAACATACGAGTTTCTCCATGTGACACTGCAGGCATTTCTGGCTGCCTTTTGTCTCATCTTGGACCTGCACGTCACTCCTGATGGGATCCTGAGGTTCTTCTCTAAATGTGAATACCATAAGACATCCCATTTGACCTGCCTGTCCTGTTTGGGGACGTTGTCTCATCCAAGAAATTCAGATCCCTTTCAGACAAATGAGCACTTTCAGTTCACAAACCTCTTCCTGTGCGGCCTCCTTTCCAAATCCAACGCTGTCCTCCTGGAGCACCTTGTTCCTCCAGCATCCCTGAAGAAAAAGCGCACAGCTCTGAAGTCCTACCTGTCCTCCAGCGTAAAGACACACCTGAGTGGCTTGCCTCGCTACCCAAGCACTGACATCAAGGGAAATAAAGTGCATGTGATGCCAAACTTCCTGTGGATGTTGCGCTGTATATTTGAGACACACAGCGAGGACGTGGCTCGTCTCACAGCTAAAGGAATCTCAGCAGATTACCTCAAACTGGCATACTGTAACATCTACTCAGCAGACTGCAGTGCTCTCAACTTCGTCCTTCATCACCACAGGAAGTGTTTAGCAGTCGATCTGGACAACAACAACATAAGTGACTATGGTGTGAAACAGCTCACTCCTTCTTACAGCAAAATGACTGTAGTCAGGTACGACAAATTCCGAACAGCTCATGGATAAAAGCATCTCAGTGGATCTTCCCTGTCCCCATGTTCCCCCTGTTCCCTCTGTTCTCCCTGTTCCCTCTGTTCCCCCTATTCTCAATGTTCCCCATGTTCTCAGTGTTCCCATGTTCCTTCTGTTCCCCATTTTCCCCATGTTCCTTCTGTTCCCCATGTTCCCCTGTTCCACATGTTCCCCTGTTCCGCCTCTTCTCCATGTTCCCCGTTCCCTCTGTTCCCCATTTTCCCCTGTTCCCCTGCTCCCCATGTTCCACTGTTCCCTATGTTCTCCCTATTCCCCTCTTCCCTCTGTTCCCCATGTTCCCCCTGTTTCCTCTGTTCTCCATGTTCCCTCTGTTCTCCATGTTCCCCTGTTCCAACATTCTCCCTGTTCCCCATGTTCCACTGGTTCCCTCTGTTCTCCCTGTTCCCCATGTTTGCCGTTACCCATGTTTCCTCTGTTCTCCCTGTTCCCCATGTCACTTTGTTCCCCCTGTTCTCCCTCTTCCGCTTGTTCCCCCTGGTTCCCTGTTCCCATTGTTCCCCTCTTCCCCATTGTTCCCCCTGGTCCCCTGTTCCCATTGTTCCCCTCTTCCCCATTGTTCCTGTGTTCCCCCTGTTCCCATGTTCCCTGTTCTCCTATTCCCCCATTCTCCGTTTCCTCTGTTCTCCATGTTCCCCTATTCCCCATGTTCTCAATGTTCCCATGTCTCCCTGTTCTCAATGTTCCCATATTCCCTCTGTTCCCCCTGTTCCCTCTGTTCCCTATGTCCCCCTGTTCCCCATGTTCCAATGTTCCCTCTGTTCTCCATATTCCCCCTATTTCCTTTGTTCTCCATGTTCCTCTGTTTTCCATGTTCCCCATTACCCATGTTGCCCCTGTTGCCCATGTTCCCTCTGTTGCCCATGTTCTCTCTGTTCTCCGTTCTCCATGATCTCTCTGCTCCCCCTGTTCCCCATGCTTCCCTGTTCCCTATGTTCCCCTGTTTCCTTTGTTTTCCATGTTCCTCTGTTCTCCATGTTACCCATGTTGCCCCTGTTGCCCATGTTCCCTCTGTTCTCCATGTTCCCTCTGTTCTCCCGGTTCTCCATGATCCCTCTGATCCCCCTGTTCTCCATGATCCCTCTGATCCCCCTGTTCTCCATGTTCCCCATGTTCCCCCTGTTTCCTTTGTTCTCCATGTTCCTCTGTTCTCCATGTTCCCCTGCTCCTCCATTCCCCCTGCTCCCCGTTCCCCTGCTCCCTCTGTTCCCCATGTTCTCTCTGTTCCCTCTGTTCTCCCTGTTCCACATGTTCCCCCGTTTCCTTTGTTCTCCATGTTCCTCTGTTCTCCATGTACCCTCTGTTCCATGTTCCGCTGTTCCCTCTGTTCTCCCTGTACCCCCTGTTACCCATGTTTCCTCTCTTCCCCATTTTCCCCTGTTCCCCTGTTTCCTTTGTTCTCCATGTTCCGTCTGTTCTCCCTGTTCCCCGTTCCCTTGTTCCCTCTCTTCCCCCTGTTCCTCTGCTCCCTCTGTTCCCCCTGTTCCTTCTGTTCTCCCTATTCCCCCTGTTTCCTTTGTTCTCCGTGTTCCTCTGTTCTTGCTGTTCCCCATATTCCCCCTGTTCCCCGTTTCCTTTGTTCTCCATGTTCTATCTGTTCCAATGCTCACTCTGTTCCCCCTGTTCACCATGTTCCGGTGGTCCCCCTGTTCCTTCTGTTCTCCCTGTTCCCCATGGTCCCCCTGTTTCCTTTGTTCTCCATGTTCCCTCTGTACCCCTGCTCCCCCGTTGCTCTGTTCCCCCAGTTGCCCATGTTCCCTCTGTTCCCCCTGTTCTCTATGTTTCCTCTCTTCCCCGTTCTCCCTATTCTCCCTGTTCCCCATGTTCCCTCTGTTCCCCTGCTCCCCATGTTCCCCCTGCTCCCCATGTTCCCCTTTTCCCAGTGATCCCCTGTTCTCCCTGTTGCCCTGTTCCCTCTGTTCCCCCTGTTCCCCAGTTGCCCATGTTCCACCGTTCCCTCTGTTCTCCCTGTTCTCCATGTTAGCCCTGTTCCCCATGTTCCCTCTGTTCTCCCATTCTCCATGTTTCCCCGTTCCCCATGTCACTTTGTTCTCCCTCTTCCCCTTGTTCTCATTGTTCCCCCTGTTCCCCTATTCCCCCATTCTCCTTTTCCTCTGTTCTCCATGTTCCCCTATTCCCTATGTTCTCAATGTTCCCATGTTCCCTCTGTTCCCCCTGTTACCCATGTTCCCCCTGTTACCCATGTTGATCTGTTCCACATGTTCCCTCTGTTCTCTCTGTTCTCCATGTTAGCCCTGTTCCCCATGTTCCCTCTGTTCTCCCATTCTCCATGTTCCTCGGTTCTGCCTGTTCTCCATGTTCCCCCTGTTCCCTCTGTTCCCCGTTCTCCATGATCCCTCTGATCCCCCTGTTCTCCATGTTCCCTCTGTTCCCCTGCTCCCCATGTTCCCTTTTTCCCATTGTTCCCCTGCTCCCCATGTTCCCCCTGTTCCTTGTGTTTCCCCTGCTCCCCCTGTTCCTCGTATTCCCCCTGCTCCCCATGTTCCCCTTTTCCCATTGATCCCCTGTTCCCCAGTTGCCTATGTTCCCCCTGTTCTTCCTGTTCCCCATGTTAGCCCTGTTATCCATGTTCCCTATGTTCTCCCGTTCTCCATGTTCCCCCGTTCTCCCTGTTCCCCATGTTACTTTGTTTCCCCTGTTCTCCCTCGTCCCCTTGTTCCCCTGTTCCCATTGTTCCCCTCTTCCCCATTGTTCCCGTGTTCCCTCTATTCCCCCGTTCTCCATTTCCTCTGTTCTCCATGTTCCCCTATTCCTCATGTTCTCAATGTTCCCATGTTCCCCTATTCCCCCGTTCTCCGTTTCCTCTGTTCTCCATGTTCCCCTATTCCCCATGTTCTCAATGTTCCCATGTTCGCCATGTTCTCAATGTTCCCATGTTCCCTCTGTTCCCTATGTCCCCCTGTTACCCATGTTCCCCCTGTTACCCATGTTGCCCTGTTCCCCATGTTCCCCATGTTCCAATGTTCCCTCTGTTTTTTCTGTTCTCCATGTTCCCCGGTTCTCCCTGTTCTCCATGCTCCCCTATTTCCTTTGCTCTCCATGTTCCTCAGTTCTCCATGTTCCCCCTGTTACCCATGTTGCCCCTGTTGCCCATGTTCCCTCTGTTCTCCGTTCTCCATGATCCCTCTGATCCCCCTGTTCTCCATGTTCCCATTGTTCTCCATGTTCTCCACATTCCCTTTGTTCTCCCTGTTCCCCATGTTCCCATGTTCCCCGTTACCCATGTTGCCCTGTTCCACGTGTTCCCTCTGATCTCCCTGTTCTCCATGATCCCTCTGATCCCCCTGTTCTCTGTTTTCCCCTTGTTCCCCATGTTTCCCTGTTCTCCCTGTTCTCCATGTTCCTCTGTTCTCCATTCCCCCTGCTCCCCGTTCCCCTACTCCCTCTGTTCCCCATGTTCTCTCTGTTCCCCTGTTTCCTTTGTTCTCCATGTTCCTCTGTTCTCCATGTCCCCACTGTTCTCCATTCTCCATGTTCCTCTGTTCCTTCTGTTCTCCCTGTTACCCATGTTTCCTCTCTTCCCCATTCTCCCTGTTTCCCCTGTTCTCCATGTTCCCCTGTTCCCCATGTTTCCCTGTTTCCTTTGTTCTCCATGTTCCATCTGTTCCCCCTGCTCCCCCGTTCCCCTGTTCCGTCTCTTCTGCTGCTCCCTCTGTTCCCCCTGTTCACCATGTTCCGGTGTTCCCCCGTTCCTTCTGTTCTCCCTGTTCCCATTGTTTCCTTTGTTCTCCATGTTCCTCTGTTCTCCTTGTTCCCCATATTCCCCCTGTTCCCTTTGTTCTCCATGTTCCATCTGTTCCCCCTGCTCCCCTGTTCCCCTGTTCCCTCTCTTCCCCCTGTTCTGCTGCTCCCCCGTTCCCTCTGTTCCCCCGTTTCCTTTGTTCTCCCTGTTCCCCATGTTCCCTCTGTTCCCCTGCTCTGCCTGTTGCTCTGTTCCCTCTGTTACCCCTATTACCCCATTCTCCCTGTTCCCCATGTTCCCTCTGTTCCCCTTTTCCCATTGTTCCCCTGCTCCCCGTGTTCCCCCTGCTCCCCATGTTCCCCTTTTCCCATTGATTCCTTGTTTTCCCTGTTCCCCATGTTCCTCTGCTCCCCTGTTGCCCTGTTCCTTCTGTTCCCCAATTGCCCATGTTCCCTCTGTTCTCTCTGTTCTCCCTGTTCCCCATGTTAGCCCTGTTACCCATATTCCCTCTGGTCCCCCTGTTCTCCCTGTTCCCCATGTTCCCTCTGTTCTCCCGTTCTCCATGTTGCCCCTGTTCTCCCCGTTCCCCATGTTACTTTGTTCCCCCTGTTCTCCCTCTTCCCCTTGTTCCCCCTGGCCCCCTCTTCCCCTTGTTCCCATTTCCCCCTGTTCTCCCTGTTCACTCTGTTCTCACTATTTCCCTGTTCCCACTGTTCCCCTGCTCCCCATGGTCCCTCTGTTCCCCATGTTCCCTCTGTTCCCCTTTTCCCATTGTTCCCCTGTTCTCCCTGTTCCCCATATTCCTCTGTTCCCCTGTTCTCCATGTTCCCCTGTTTCCCATGTTTCCTCTGTTCTCCATGTTCCCCTGAACCCCTTGTTCCCATGTTCCCCCGTTCCTGCTGTTCTCTGTGTTGCTCTGTTCTCCATATTACCCTGTTCTCCATGTTCCCCCTGTTCCCCCATTATCCCTGTTTCCTCTGTTCTCCATGTTTCCCTGTTCCCCCTCTTTCCTCTGTTCTCCATGTTCCTCTGCTCCCCTGTTCCCCATGTTCCCTTGTTTCCCTGCTCTCCATTGTTCCCCATTGTTCCCCTGTTCCCTCTCTTCCCTCTGTTCTCCCTGTTCCCCATGTTCCCCCGTTATTCATCTTCCCTCTTTTGCCCCGTTTTCCATGTTCCCCCTGTTCCGCATGTTCCCCTGTTCCCCCGTTCTCCCTCTTTCTTCTGTTCTCCATGTTCCCTTGTTCCCCTATTCCTCCTGCTCCCCATGTTCCCCTCTTCCCTCTGTTCCCTCTGTTCTCCCTGTTCCCTCTGTCTCCCCTGTTCCTCATGTTCCCTTTGTTCTCCCTGTTCCCCATGGTACTTTGTTCTCCCTCTTCCCCATTGTTCCCTCTGTTCCCCCCTGTTCCCCATTTTCCCTGTTCTCCATTTTCCCTCTGTTCTCCCTGTTCCCAATGTTCCCCCTTTTCCACATGTTCCCCCTGTTTCCTCTGTTCTCCATGTTCCACCATTATCCCTGTTTCCTCTGTTCCCCCTGTTCCCCTTCTCCCCCGTTCCCCATGTTCCAATGTTCCCCTGTTCCATCTGTTCCCTCTGTTCTCCCTGTTTCCTTTGTTCTCCATGTTCCCCTGTTCTCCATGTTCCCCTGTTTCCTTTGTTCTCCATGTTCCTCTGTTCTCCATGTTTCCCTGTTCTCCATGTTCCCCCTGTTCCCTCTGTTCTCCCTGTTCCCCTGTTCCCTGTGTTCCCCTGTTCCCTATGTTCCCCTGTTCCCCATGTTCCCTCTTCTCCCCATTCTCCACATTTCCCCTGTTCCACTTGTTCCCTCTCTTCCTTCTGTTCCCCCTCTTCCCTATGTTCCCCCTGTTCCCCCCTTTCCTCTGTTCTCCATGTTTCCCCTCTTCCCCATGTTCCCCCATTCCCCATTCTCCATTGTTCCCCTGTTCCCTCTGTTTCACCTGTTCCCCCTCTTCCCCAGTTCCCCCTG
This sequence comes from Sciades herzbergii, assembly GCA_026153275.1. Classification (NCBI taxonomy): domain Eukaryota; kingdom Metazoa; phylum Chordata; class Actinopteri; order Siluriformes; family Ariidae; genus Sciades; species Sciades herzbergii. Next base: position 42,277,062 of record JAPFFA010000011.1, on the reverse strand, counting down.
TTCCACATGTTCCAATGTTCTTCCTGTTCCCTCTGTTCCCCATGTTTCCCCTGTTCCCTCTGTTCCCCATGTTCACTTGTTCCCCCTCTTACCCTGTTCCACATGTTCCCTTGTTCCCTATGTTCCCCCTGTTTCCTCTGTTTTCCATTTTCCCCTGCTCCCCCTGTTCTCTCTCTTTCCTCTATTCCACATGTTCCCCTGCTCCCCTTGTTCTCTCTCTTTCCTCTATTCTCCATGTTTCCCATGTTCCCCCACTCCCCATGTTCCCTGCTCCCCATGTTCCCCTGTTCCCCATGTTCCCTCTGATCCCCCTGTTCCCAGTGTTCATATTCTTTGTTGTATTAGTTTTACTACTTTTATAGAAATCTAGATTCACATGGCAAACCGGGGGCAGCACAGTGGTGTAGTGGTTAGCGCTGTCACCTCACAGCAAGAAGGTCCAGGTTCGAGCCCCGTGGCCGACGAGGGTCTTTCTGTGCGGGGTTTGCATGTTCTCTCCACGTGGGTTTCCTCCGGGTGCTCCGGTTTCCCCCACAGTCCAAAGACATGCAGGTTAAGTTAACCGGTGACTCTAAATCAACCGTAGGTGTGAATGTGAGTGTGAATGGTTGTCTGTCTCTATGTGTCAGCCCTGTGATGAACTGCCGACTTGTCCAGGGTGTACCCCGCCTTTCGCCCATAGTCAGCTGGGATAGGCTCCAGCTTGGCTGCTACCCTGTAGAAGGATAAAGCGGTTAGAGATAGTGAGATGAGATGAGACATGGCAACCCTGATCAGGATGAAGAATTTCCTGAAGATGAACGAATGTTCATTCTGAATTCATGTGCATTTTGTGTAAATGTTTCAGGTTTTGCGTGAACCAGCTGACCGACAGCAGTGTGGAAGTTTTGGCTACAGAACTCATCAAACATAAAATTGTTAAGGTTTTGGGGTAATTTCTCATAAACTATTGAATATTAGCTTTGTATTTTCATGTGGTTTTTTTTTTTTTTTACAATGGATATAATTTTTATAGACATTTTTTCCTCTGTTAATACATTTATAGACTTTACAAGAATCACATCACAGACGTCGGAGCCAAACTGGTGGCACAGATCATCGACGAGTGCCCTCACCTCACTACCGTCAAGTAGGAATGCATTTTATTCCAGTTTAAACCCTGTTTTAAACCCTTTACTAAGCAGTGTTTCCTAGTTGCTTTCTTTCCATGTTTTCAGCCACGTTTTGTCTCGTCTTGTGTTTTTAATAACTTCATTTGATTTTCTTGGCTCTAGTCCATCGTTGTGTTGTTTGTGTGGATGTACTGTCTTCCATCACAGACACACTGGCCCTCATTTACTAAATGAACACGCGACAGAAAACTGTGTCATTTCCACACAAAGCTTGCCATTGATCAGTGTGGGCATGAGTGGAGCCTACAATCAAAATTAATTTCAAGTCTTACCTCATGTACACAAGTTTTTTTGGGTTTTTTTTGTACACAAGATTTTGAGTCAGATAACGAATCAGCACTTTTTTTTTAAGCAAGGCAGCTTTTTTGACCTCAGCCTAGATCTAGATTTTACAGTCTCTCTAACTTATATTACATGTGAACTAATAAATTAAAGGCTATGCCTTTCTCACATTTCTTCTAGTTAATCAGTTTGCATGGCCTGAATCCCTTTTCCGTGGACGGTGTTGGAATATTGTTGGTACAGCATCGGGTTTGAATCTAACACGACCTGTGCAGCCCAAGAGCTCAGCCTGTAGATTATTTTCAAAGCAATTAGGCTCAAAATGCTCCTTCTACCAAATTTCTACCAGAGGAGAGTATTTCTAAAGTGTGACCTGTTCCCGAGTTGTGTAGCCGCTGTTTAGTAAGTCGTTTACGTTGCTCAGTTGTCAGCAATGTAACACAGAAAAAATGCTTTCCCTTATCACGTTTATTATTTTTGTAGCCATAGGCTTTGCACGCCACCATTTCTCAACAATGTTTTGTCCTTGCGGTTACATCGTGGTGTCAGAAGCAGTGAGCCAATCAAGATACAGGAAATCCATCAACAATACTATGTCATGCTGACCTTTGACTCCATCCACAAAATGGCAATATGGCTATGCCTTTAAGTGAGCAAAAATACAAAAGAATTTTAAAGCACTGCTTTATGCTACACAGTGTGACAGTACAGGGAGTCAAAATACATTTGTGCAAAATATGTAACATTTCTTGCCAATGTTTTTTTTGTTTGTTTGTTTTTTGCTGCAGG
>JAPFFA010000011.1:41282438-41294519 GCA_026153275.1 Sciades herzbergii | reverse complement strand
GTGCTCTTCACATTCACTCTCACACACACACACACACAGTACACTTCTGATGTGTTTTATAAATAAAGCTGAACTCTGCTGACAGTGAAATGTGAGAACGATATACTCTCATAAATAATTTATATATTAAACAAATAAATAATTTAATATAAACTTATAAATAAACATTTATTTATTTGTTTTATTTTTTTTGAAATGAAGGAATAAAATAATTTATTAAAATGAAGGAATTTATTAATTTCGCCAGTACACACGTTCACACACACACAGGTTTTAGAGTTTTCTCCTAAAAAAAAATGAAATAAAATGAACAGAGTGACAGAGAGAAAAGTTCCTGATTTTATCTGTAATTTAAGTCACCAGAAAGAAAAATAAAAACAGCTAAAAATTGACCTCAGCAGTAAAAACTTCTTATTTTCCAAAATAACATGCCATTAAAATCTAAACAGAGCTTCAGTGTTGTACAGCTATCAGGGCTGGGAAATACAGAAAGGAAATCATGATCTGAAAAGTATTTCTACGATACGATATTTCGGTTTGATCACAAACCAAATCTTTAATCGTTTTATTTAAAAAGTAAAGAAAATATTTAACACTAAAAACAGGTGAAAATACTTTCAGCTGCTTTCAGTCAGTTTGTGATTATTAAAATGTTTTTGGAATAATTCTTTTTTTTTATTAATAAAAAAATGTAATAAAATGATATCTACGATATCTCAGGAAATCTTCGTGACTGACTGGATCATGAGATCGATATCAGAACATCGTATCACTCAACACGAGCACCTAAACACACCTAAAACCTAAAACACAGCTCGTGACATTTTGATTTATCATGGGATATCATATAACTGATTATCAACACACACACACAATCTCTCTGTCTCTCACTCGATACAGTAAATATGATGCGATTAATCTTGTGTTAAGTTTGACATATTCACGAGAAGCTCTGGCTATTTAGTTCTTGCTGTTCCAAACGCGCGCGCGCACACAGGTATTTTTTTGGCTGTCACAGTGAACACACAGGGCCGTCTCACACTCCCACAGTGACAACACAACAGCCCTTCATATGGACGGACACACACACTCTTTTAACATTTCTATTGAATGTGCTCTCATTTCACTATTTTCTGACTTTTTTTATTCTTGTTTAATTAATTTCATTAAATGCTCTGTGTTTAATTGTTCTTTGTTAATCATAATTAGTTTCTATTTTAATAAAATATTTTTCCAGTTTGTATCAGAAATTAAAATCCATAAAGTGTTGAAAGTAAAACCTGAATGCTGTGTGATGTTCAAGAAGAAGTAAGATGATGTCATCAAAGAGCGTCACTCTGTCTCTCTCACTCACTCACTCACTCACTCTCACACACACACACACACAGGGTCATGAGTTGTTTCCCAAATTATTAGTGCACAAAATAAAGTAAATAATGTGAACCAGTACACATTCTGTATTGGTTTGTAAGTGATGATATCAGCCTGGTCAGAGTCCTGTGGCTACGTCCCAAATGCACCCTACCTAACTAAATAGTGAGTGAAACTAGTACGTCCCTCTGGGTTGCTATTGCTAAACAAAGTACTAAATTATACAGCTGATAAATATTTCTAAAACTGATACATCTGAGACCACTACTAAATAGTTACGCACCACTTCCCCTTATTCTTAGAATACACTATTTAGTATGGAAGGATGTGATTTGGGACGAGGCCCACAGGCAGTTTTCATCTTAACCTGAAAAGCTTGCTAAATATATACCTCAGAGAGCATTTTGTAATTTAGACACACAAGTGTTTAGTGTGGTATGGTGGTTTAGGACACAGCCCGTGTTCCAGATAATGAAGCTTTACATTTACACTTGTTTGCAGAGCATTATGGGTAACACACACACACACACACCAAAAAGTATACACACCATATGAACACTCAACCTCAACATCGATATCATCTAAGTCCCGTTAGAACCCTGTGTGTGTGTGTGTTCTGGCATCTTCTATATTATGAGAGGTCTGGAGTGGTGCATTGTGGGTAACATGTGGGGGGACAGCAGCGGGTCAGTCGCTGCTCTCAGGGAGAGAAAAGTGGGTCAGGACGGAGAGAGAGAAGAGAGACATGAGTGACTGAGAGCACACAGTTCCTGTTTTATCTCTCCGTGGCTTGGTCCCAAATTGCACAAAGATGAAACCGTAGTCCGTCTGTGGGTGGGTCCCTACTAACTAGCTAGCGGGGAATTACTTTCCAAACAATATAGTGCTACTTCACTGAGTTTGAGACACAGCCCATGTATGAGAAACTGCATCCGTGTGTTTATGTTTATCTTGGGGCTGCATCCCAAATCACACTACTGTTTCAAAATAACACACTACCTGTGGTGAGTTAAAGGCTGTTCTGTTTGGTAATATGTTAATTATCTAGGTGAGTGTTCATGAGCCAAACGAGTGGCTCCGTCCCAAATTGAGTACTTTAAAAAAAGGAAGGAAACATGTATCTGACCATTACATCACACTTTTCAGCACACAAGTTTGCCTTAGTCTGGTTTTGGGCAGTGTCCTAAATTACTCATTGTGAATATGCAAACCAGATAACCTATAGTACTGTACAACTGTGTCATACACTTGATATGTAATTTGGGACAAAGCCAGAGGTAGCATTGTTGAAGCTGCAAAATGCTTTGCTAGCTAGCCTTGTTTGCAAAATCACATGAACGTATCAGAGGCACTTTCTTGGCTCTAATAGTCTGAAAGAAAGAAGACAGAGTTGGGGTAAAACCTGAGGGTGGTGTTCACAAATCATTCAAACGCACTACCCCTGCGCACTCCAGCTCTCTCAGTGATGTCGAATCCTCACATGGGTTTTCATACCACTGCTATGCTGATGACACTCAACTCATCACACTTGTGTTTCTGCTTGGATCTCGGCATGGACGGAGCTCATCACCTGAAGTTGCTGCATCTTCTCCTCAAGATCATGTGACGAGATCTCACCATCTGTCACTGCACACAACCATGGTGTAAATAATTCTGGACACCCAACTGTCCTTGTATCCTCATACCACTCATGCAGGTTTCTCCTTCAACATCGCGAGAACCCACACTTTTCTCTCCACAGAGGCCACTCAGATACCTGAGCAGTTCTTCCCAGGTTTTCCCACACCGCCCCACTGCTCCGCTCCTCCCACTGACTTCCTGTAGATGCTGTATGAGATTAAACTCTCAGACTTTCCTACAAAGCCAAAAACAGATGAGCAGCCACCTACCTGAGTACCACACTCCCACTGAACTGCTAGCAAGGCTCTGGAGCCACCATCCCTCGCGGTACGAGGAAGACCTGCGTCACGACTCTTCTGTCCTGCACCCAGGTGGGGATGGAGCTTCACCTGGCTGTCCAATCAGCCGACTCTTCACACCAACATGTTACACCCACCTCTTTACTCAACACTGCAACAAGCACTTGTCTTCTTTGCTCTATTAACTCTCTCACGAACTCACATGGGGCAGGATTTAGCCTCCAGTGTGAAATAATATTGGCACCCATCTGGTGTCACACAGAACTGCAACAGGACTTTTCTCTCATCTATGGGGTTAATGAGACCGTCCTCATGTCTCTGCTCTTCTGCGTGTGTACCACCAAGTGTGCACTTCTGAGTGTGCACTTCTGAGTGTGCTCCAGTGTGTAAGGAAGGTTTCTTGTTTAAAGTGTAAAGCACATACTGGAAAGTTTCAACTATGACCTCAATTACATCAAATATAACAGTATAAATATATAAATATATGTTTAAATAATAAGTAAACTATTTTTTTTTATTTACATATATAATCCTGTCAAATAATAATAATACTAATGCTAATAACAATATGATTTATTTACATTATTTAAGTTGCATAAAGCATAAAAATAACCATTAAATTTACCCAGAATTCTCTGCCTCACTTTCCATCACTGACACTGTTGCTGTTTCTGTTAAACCATTTCACCAAATTCAAATTATTCAGAATTCCCTGTGAGCATCTGCTCTTACACTCACAGCCTAAAAGGTCCTGTCTGTCTCTTCTTCACTGTCTTCATCTGTTTTCTCTCTCTCTCTCTCTCTCTCTGTGTGAAGCAGGTCAGCTGAGTGAGAACCAGCACCAAGGAGAGCAACCACACACACACAGAAAGCTATAGAAAGAAAGTGAAAGCAAGACAGAAAGACAGACAAAGAGAACAAGAGACAGATAAAGAGAAACTGACAGAGACAGAGAAAGTGAGAGACAGAAAGAGAGACAAAGACAGATGAAAAGAAAAGTGTAACAGAGAGAGACAGAATGAGTGGAACAGATATACAGAGAGAGAGAGAGAGAGAGAGAGAAAGAGAAGCACAGCAACCACAATGAGTGAGAGACAGATAGACAGGAGAGAGACACACAGACAGAGAAAGTGAGAGAGACAGATATCAGACAGACAGACAGACCTTACACATTCCTGACAGTTTCATTTCAAGCCAAACTCATTGTGTAAATCACTCCCCTCCATGAAGTGTGTTTGTTCGTATGGCACGTCTTGATGTCATCCAGCAGAACTGATGGAAACCCAGCCACTACCTTACATGCTAATATGCTAATCACTAATTAGCAGACAAGCTAACTTATCATTTCTGCTTTATCGTTGCATACCGTGAACTTTTCATCACAAAGTGTGAATCAGGATTTGGGACACAGCCTTTAATGTGTGCACTGCTGAGGGAGTAGTTAGCCTTTAGCATTCTGTTTTAGCATTCATTGCTAACTCACTGCTAACCGCTGTTGAGCACTGTCACCAAACCACACCCTCCTCACTTCACAGAGTGTATTGTGGGGAGTCTTTATCATCTGCCCCCTGCATATCACAGTGCATTCTGGGTAAATTCATGACTATTGGACAGAACTGTGATATAAATTGTAGTTAGAAGTGAAATTCTAGTCTGATTTCATTTATAGCTATTTTGTGAACACCGCGTCATAGAGAACGGAGCCAATGTTAGCTGTCTAACGTTAGATAAACTATGCTTTATGCCTTTTCAAACCTTATATCAACGACATCAAAGAATGACCATGTGTGTTAAAGGAGATAGTTAGCATCACCGCTCCTGGAGCGACAGAACCAGACAATGCTAATACATGTGAAATGCTAATGCTAACAGAGAATGACTGTTCACTGGACTGTACAACACTAATCATGAACTGCAAGTTCACCTTTAAATAATCTTTTAACTCAAAATACTTGAACAGAAAAATCCTAAACAGAATAATCATGACATCTGTCATGGTTGCATAAAGTATTGGCACCTCCCTACCATGTCCATCAGTGGTACTGGGCAGGGCTTATTCCCAGTACAGTGGTGACAGTACCGACATTTACATGGACCCTGATACCGTTAATAATCATTAACAGCGCGATCAGATTAAAGGAGGTGGTGTAGAGCTCTGACAAGGAATTCAATAGGAAAATATTAGCCATGTAAACACTCGATCAGATTCACTCCTGCACCTGTTCGGTACGCCATCGCACAGTGATGACATCATGGCGTTTTATGGACGGGAGAAACACTGAATTCATTCCAAATGTAGACAATGTGTGTGTGAGAGAGAGACTGGTGGGTTGATGCCATGACTCTCCTTATTGGTTAAATTAAATTAAAGATTATTTTTCCTCAGAAATGCAAGTGCATCTTTATTTAAGAAAAAAAAAGACAATATGTTTGTTTTGTATTTTATTTTAATAAAGACTATATGTCCTGTTAATTACCAGTTAACAAACATACATTCTTCTGCATCGACATCAGCTTTATTACAGATATTACATTTGTGTGCATTTTTTATTTAAAAATACTGTTAAAGTTTATTTTTAATGACGTGTATAAAATAAAGGTGTGATCCTCACGCTGAGACTCTGAGTGTGATCCACGGGATACCTTTTCGACACAATATCAAGTTGTGCAGGATTTCAACGAGACTAAATCAGTCAGTGTGTGAGAGTGTGTGTGAGAGTGTGTGGGGGGGGGGGGGATGTTGGTTGGTCTGTGAGCTCGTCCTGGTGTCACGGTGCTTTCAAAAAGTTATGAACCGAAAAGAATCACTAAAGTTTTACCCTCAGGCTCATCACGGTTCAGCTCTGTCACTAAAATCATTTCCCGCAATCAGGCTTCGACCACACATCTGGATATTTTGAATATTTGGCTTTTCAGGATATTGGATGACAGAAAATCAATCTTTTGTAAAATGCTGATGTAACGGTGTGAAGCTGCGCGTTCCCGCTGTGTGTTTTGTGAACAGGCTACGACTCCGTTTATCATGGCCGTTGATCAGGTCCTTACTTTGCGCTCCGTCATCTTTTATTTAACATCTTTTTAGTTTAATTTTACTTTGCTTGCAGTTCTTAGTGAACTTGAATGAGAAAGTGATGCAAATCTGAACTGATTCGATTTCAGAAGGGAATCAAACAGGACACGTGTTTTGGGTTTGCAGTGTTTTATTTGTAAATTATTTTGAAAATGCTAAACTGAGCCAAAGCACAGAGCTGAAGCTCTGCAGGAAGGCTGTGTTCTGGAGATGTGGACCAAAAAGAGAAAATAAATGCCGGAGGCGACGTAGGAAACATTTTTAAATGGACCTTTTATATTTATTTAATCATCTGATCGACTCGGAGTTCTCTGTGCTCTAGTGATTTTTGTTAATTCCTTCACACACTTGGTAAAGCTTTGTTTGGAGATTTTTTCCAAGGACGTTGTCAGCTGTACACACTCCTCAGTCAACCCTTTTCTGTGATTTTTGGATCATTTAATTATAAACAGTCTGAAAATAAAACAAATCACAAAGCAAAAGAATCAATTTCACTTCGATTCAGAATCGAGAGTCTGATGAATCAGCGTGAAAGTGCTCTAAAGCGTTCTCCTGACCGAATGTAAAAAAATCTTTAACCAATCTTCCAGCGTGAGCTTGGCTCGTGGCTCAGAATTTACGACCTTCAACTAGGTACAAAAATAACTCAAAAAATCCAGAATGTCTCTTCAGTCCTGAGTTTAGTGTGTGATGTCATCAACATGGCTGCACAGCATCATCCGTAAATAAATCATGACTCTGAAATGAGATTAGAGTCGGATTTGCTTTAGATCAGTCAACGTGAGATCGTTAAATCTGTAACACTGACCTACAGTTAACACCGTAACATTAACTCTAACATTAGTGCGCAAGCTGGTTGCTAGTTCCTGAGCTCTTGATGATGAGATCTCTCCAGAGTTTAACACTAACAGAGCTAGCGCTTACGCAAACATGGACCAAAGTGTTATAAACACTGTTATAAACGTAACGACGGTCACGAGTAAACATGCAGAGATTTCCCTCACAGTGTGTTTGTTCATGATGAAGTGCACGACTGGATAATAAACTTTTACTTCAAGTACCAGAAATAAAGATGCTATTAAAACTTATCAATTATATCCAGTTACCGCAACATTCTGGCCACTCCCATTTTGCCACTTTGAATCAAAACCTCAAAAAGGTGACCCAGGCCACGCCCACAAGCGACATACTGTGTGTGACATTAGCAACGTCACCATGTAATGAGAGGTTTTAATCTCAGCAGCACATGATATAAATATGATATCATTATTAGCACATCGCTAACCTAACAGGCTGCTAGCTAGCCTGCTCATTAGTAAGCGCACGCTACAGATCAATCCGGACAGAGGACATGGAGACATGAAACACATCTGACCTCCAGCTCCATGTTCGTTACACACTCATTGTTTAAACCTACTTGTGACACACACGCAATGCATTATGGGTAACACAGCCGCCGAGAATCACGTTGTGCAATGAACATGAGGAGGTCAGAATTCTGTGGATCCTGTGTGCTATAGCATTTGGGACGGAGCCTTAAAATGGCCGGTGTTCCGTTAGGGACACTAACTAGGGATGAAGGGTAGCATTCGGGACGGCAGCGAATGACTTGTATACCCTATCTAGTGCACTAGAATGAAGACTGAATCCATTTTGAACCGGCGTTGTAGTTGAGCAGAGCCTTGCAGTGGGGTGTAGGCACATCACACACACACACACACACACACACACAGTAGTACACCAAATTACACTCTTATTACCGTGGCTCAACCATTTTTCCACATGCGTGTGCATGTATGAGTGTCGAGCTGCAGATTAAACACAATTTATCATGAAAATGCTGAAAAATGCAACAAGCCGATGCAATGTGACAGATGACATGCAACACTGCAGCTTTACATGAATGTGTGTGTGTGTGTGTGTGTGTGTTGGGAGGAGGGTTTAAACCCTGGGAAAAATGTATGGAATATAAATGTGACAAGTCGTGAACGTTAATAATAAAACGTTATCATTGTTAACAGATAAAGCATCATGATGATGATGAGGTTTTGTGCATGCAGTATGTACGCTGCTCTCACACACACACACAGATTTGTGATATGATTTTTAATAATCAGACCACAGTTAGATGTTAGATGTGATGCAAAACCCATCCAATAATGAAGCAAGATCATTGCAATCAGTGTCTGTGTCCAGATGTGGGCTGGAAAACACCTGGATACCTGCTGCTGCATTGCATTTTAACTGCATTCTGACCCACATCTCAGCATTTTCACTCACACTGAGATGCTAAAGGAGCAGGATTTCAATGCATTTGTGATTGTCAGGCATTTAAAGGAAAGCAGATCCTCGGTGACCGGCCTGTACATCACCACCATCACATGCATGGAGACGGACAGCAGTGCTGGTGCTGCAGTGCACATCGAGGCTGTAAGATGGGTGTGTTAGAGCAGCAAACACACTGAAATGCCGAGTGTAAATGAGCAGGGTGTGAAACACACGGGTGAAGCAGGTACACACGTGAATACAGCACGCGCATTTCACGGTATTCGGTGCACTGTGGGGAGGTGATGCGGTGCAGCGGAAAGGCAGATGGATCAAAAGGAGCACACAGGATATGACTAGGACTTTATATATATATATATATATCTCTACACACACGTGTGTGTGTGTGTTGGGATCATACCTCAGGCGGCGGCGGTTCGTTCCCAGGTTCCCGAGGCGGCAGCGGCAGCAGCAGTAGCCATTAGCAGCAGCAGCAGCGGCGGCGGCGGCGGTCGGTCTGCTCACCTCCGTCCTAAACCTCCACAGAAACCCTGCGGAAAACCGGCCGAGAAATCGGGACCCCCCTCCCCCCCGACACCGACACCCCTCTCACGAGTGCGACTGGCGATCAATTTTCTTGTTTTAAAAATAACAAATAAAAAAAATTAACCCCAAATTCTATTTTCTTCTGTGTGAAAGCAGGTCCTCGGTTCGGGTCCTCGCTGAGGTAAAAAGGCTCGAGTCTGAAATCACACACAGATACAGAGGGAGATAGACAGATAGTCCCGGGTTTCTTTGCTAGCCGCTGCCTTTTTTCCTTTTCTGTTATCCCTCAGACAAATCTGAGGTAAATGTAAAATCTCTGGGACACTTGTCTTCGGTTTCCGTGCGGGGTTTTCTGCGGTGGAGGTGGCGGCGGTGATGGTCTTCGTTTCCCCTCCAGAGAGACAAATCTTGTGGCGCTTCCTCCGCTGGTTAGCTTTCTCCGGCTAAGCTAGTTTGCATTGGCTGCCATCGGTTTGCCATTGGTCTGATTGTTGCCTGTTGTGGTGCAGCCTGAGGGGGGTAAGAGGAGGGGGGGAAGCGGGGTAACCGGCAAAGAAGACTTCAATTTAGAAAACAAAATGAAAACCAATAAAGTTTAAAAAACCGGGATTATTTCCGTGTCGCACCGCTTAGCTACAATTAGCGATGTGCATTCGCTATAAGGGAAAAGCCCCCCCCTCTCCGCTGCCCGTTAATCTCGATCACTCCGCGACTGCCTGGCTCTCCGCGCCACCGACACCTCGAGCGCGCACCCCGCTCCAGCGCGCGTACCCGTGCGCGCCCAGGCTCGTTCACGCCAACCACACGCTTTGGTTTGAGTCTCCACACAAAATGGCCGCCCAAACAAACCTGCAGCTTCAAACCGGCTGCTTTAAAATATATATATTTACAAAGATATATTTATATATACAGTCCTCAGCCTTTGAAGATTCGGCAAATAATAGAAGTTAAAACTGTTATTTTCACGTTAATAACTTTTATGGACAATCAAGCAAAGCAAACACAAGATGATAAAGTTTAACACTTCAGTATCAACAACTTATAAGTGTTTATCTCATCTCTAGCCGCTTTATCCTGTTCTACAGGCGAGCTGGAGCCTATCCCAGCTGACTACGGGCGAAACGCAGGGTACACCCTGGACACAGACAACCATTCACACCTACGGTCAATGTCTTTGGGGGAAACCGGAGCACCCAGACAATATGCAAACTCCGCACAGAAAGGCCCTCGCCGGCCACGGGGCTCGAACCCGGACCTTCTTGCTGTGAGGCGACAGCGCTGACCACTACACCACCGCGCCGCCCTAGACAGAACATATGAAATTTAAATGTATTTCTCAAAACACAGGCTTTTATTTTAATATAACATAATATTAAACATTTGACAACTTACAATATAAAATGTGTTTTTGTAGCAGCTAAGTGCGTGAACATGGATCAGAAGTTTAATTTTTTCTTTTCCTTTTGACTATTTTTATTCCTGGAACCCTCTGTTGAAGAGTTTTACACAGACTCGGAGAAAATGAATCAACATAATCCAACCATTCAGAATTCAACAGGACAGAACTGATGATTATTATACATAATATTACACATAATACCCAATATAATATATATTTTTAAGATTTTTTTACCTTTATTATTGGATAGGACAGTGTAGAGACAGGAAATAAGCAGGAGAGACGGGGAGGGATCAGGAAATGACCTCAGGTCCGGAATTGAACCCAGGTCCCTGGATTTATAGTATGGCGCCTTATCCACCTGAGCCACGACACCCCTGCCAATATAATATTTGGTGGTGAGTGGTCTATCAGATATATTCCATTCAGCGAGCATCAGATTAACCAAGTCAAAGACGAGTAGCTGAATGGAATATATGTGATAGACCACAAAAAAAAAGCCAACCAATATTATTTTTATCATTATTATTATACATACACACTCTCTTCATATTAGCATTCTTAAAGGCCAACGCTAGCTTACCTGTGACTCTGTGCTGCTTGTGCAGCAGTCAAGTTACCTTCCAGCAGGTGCAGTGTTAGCAAAGGCCAATGCTAGTGCAGTTAAGCCAAATTATTATTATTATTATTATTATTATTTTCCCTATGTAATTTACTGAGTTACTTTTAAAATCAACATCGACAACTACACGCAACAGAGCGACCTGGCAGCCAAGATTCTCTCTAAATTTTCCACTTTTAATGAAACAAACCTCACAGCCATGTTTCTTTACAAACTCTCACAAGCACTCACTAGCGCAGTAGTTTTACATCTCCGACGTGTCTCTTTTCCAGTTTTTCTATGTCCATTGGTATGTTTTTCTCTTGTAAATATGTGTGAAGAATATCTAATGAAGTTTTGGTAGCCTTTTGGGTGTTCAGCGCATCTTCAGTTTCCAGTTTATTTATTTAGTGCTTAATCCGAGCAGTAGCACTGGATTAGCCTTGTCTTCTCTCTTTCCCGGCAGACGAAGAAACGATTCTGTGCATGTGCAGCAGAAAAGTTTTGTCATTGGATATTCACATGAGCTCTGACATGTGATGTTGTGTTTTCTTGACAATGTGCAGTATTGTAACAATATTACATGCTCATTCTCCATTGGGTAGAGTGGTGTAATACACGGAGGATAAGCAATATGATAACAATATTGCATGCTATCAAACCAAACAAATGAAACCCACTAGAAGGGAATAGAACACGTGTTTTTATTCCATGGAAAAAGTGGCCCATATGTATAATAATAATCTCATCATCTCTAACCGCTTTATCCTGTTCTACAGGGTCACAGGCAAGCTGGAGCCTATCCCAGCTGACTACAGGCGAAAGGCAGGGTGCACCCTGGACAAGTTGCCAGGTCATCACAGGGCTGACACATAGACACAGACAACCATTCACACTCACATTCACACCT
>JAPFFA010000011.1:41018325-41029473 GCA_026153275.1 Sciades herzbergii | reverse complement strand
GTGAGACACATCATATCTGCGCCTCAAGTGAGAGAGAGAGTGAGACACATCATATCTGCGCCTCAAGTGAGAGAGAGAGTGAGACACATCATATCTGCGCCTCAAGTGAGAGAGAGTGAGACAGATCGTATCTGCGCCTCAAGTGAGAGAGAGTGAGCCAGATCGTATCTGCGCCTCAGTGAGAGAGAGACAGATCGTATCTGCGCCTCAGTGAGAGAGAGACAGATCGTATCTGCACCTCAGTGAGAGAGAGACAGATCGTATCTGCGCCTCAGTGAGAGAGTGAGACAGATCGTATCTGCGCCTCAGTGAGAGAGTGAGACAGATCGTATCTGCGCCTCAGTGAGAGAGTGAGACAAATCGTATCTGCGCCTCATTGAGAGAGAGGGGGTGAGACAGATCATGTCTGCGTCGCAGTGAAATGATAAAAAAAAGCAAACGAAATGTCTGGGAAAATTTTCCTAAAGCCAGTTTTACGAAATGCTCACGCAATCTTTTGCACAGATTAAAGTGTTTAAACAGATTTAAGCGATTTTAATAAACTAACTCTGATTTTGTTCACTGTTGTCATGGTAATAGTTGTAGCCCCACCCCCTCCAACCACAGACTGGTGTCAGGTTCAGAGAGACTGTAAACAATGAGTCTGATCTGGTAAACTGATCAATGCAACGTATAACTGTATCAGCACACGCCCACTGTAGACCCGACCATCTGAAAGTACACACACACACACACATTTTAATATTTATGTTGCTGATTAAACTTTGAGGACCAAACGGAACTCAAGCTCAAAGGGACCGTCCCCCTGCTGTGTGTCTGCATTTCACACTTTGTGTTGTTTTTGTACAGTTTTAGCTGCTGTGTTGGAATGATGTCTTACTGCTGTTCCTTATCCTACACTCCTCCTTTCATATCTCTCTCTCTCTCTCTCGTATTTATTTGTGTTAGTCTTGAGGAGGAAGTGCGATTTTGCTGTAAAGATCTGATTTGGATGGAAAACCAAATAAAACTAGAACTTTAGGAAAATGAAGCATCACCCAGTGTGTTCCACTTTTTTGTATTTTTACCAAAAAGTCCTCCTGATGAGAGGATTTATTCATAAATCGCTTAAAGGAGTGTTTATGCAACAAATTTGGTTTTCATGAATTCAGAAAAAAATGTTATTGTTAATAAAAAATATTTTTACTGACATGTCGGTGAGTCAAAATAACTTCCACTTCTGTTTTTCAGTCTTTACCCTGATTGGTCAATTCGTGCTCCCAGCACTGTGTGCACTGTACCTTTTGTGGAGTTTTGTGGGCGTCACGATATGCAAATGAACTGTCAGAAAGGAACTACGAGCAAAACACTGCAAAGGAATGAAATTAAATGAACAGAGGCAGTTTAATTATTTATCATAGTTCATACTTTATTTATTTGGCAAGCAATATTTTCATTTATACATGAAGGGCATGTGTTAAGATTGGTGTGTGTGTGTGTTAATAGCCCAACACTCATTTAGTATTAGCATTAAAATCAGCTAATATCTTAAAAAAGAGAACGTTAATAATCATGCTAATGGTGCTAATAATAAACGGCAGACAGGAAGTGTTTTTTTAATCCCGTAACGTTCAGGTGTACATTAGCGATGTTAGCACTGTGAGTGAGGACTGTAGAGGTGAGATTGAGAACATTAACATTTTACGTGTTATTTTTTACCATCATGAGGAAAAGTAAACCATCAGCGTTTATCACCGATGTCACGTGATCATGTGGTAAAAGTCTCAGAAATCTTGAGTGAAAAATCAGAAATTTGTGTTTAAAAGTCTGAGATTGGACTCGGTGTTGCTATAAAACTCTTATCTGTGTTTGTTTATTGTGCATGTGCTAATAATCCGTTATTGTTACGTATAGCTAGCTTCAGTTAGTCACCTTGCTAACTAGCTGTGCTTATTCATGGTGTTTTACAAAATTATCTGACAGACATTAGCGATGTTCTGGTTTTGCCAAGCAACAATGAACTTCCTGTGATCTTACTACATAAACTCAGAGCTGTTTTCTGGAACAACACATCAAAATCTAAAATGGCTTCCGCGACAGCTATGATAGCTAGCTGTTAGTTAAACCAGATTTGAACTTTAATCTTTTGCAGGTTTTAGAGTAAACTCTGTATGCTCTCAGCAGAAAAGCTAATTTGTGTTCGACAAAGCAACAGGCGATTGATTGTTGGTGCTCAGTTTTAGCGACATTTGAATCGATATTTTCTGAATTATACGCAAATTATGTATGATGCAGTAAAGAATTACGGAAATAAAAATCCAAATGATTGTCTCAATTGATTCCTGGGACGCAGTCTGAGGACGGAGGCAGCGGAGATCACTGGTGCTGCTGGTGAGTGAATTATATCGACTATAATTAGCTCACTTTGTTAATCTAATCTGATTAGAGAACAAAGCTGAGCACGTAAATTAAAGAACTGATTCTCACACTGATGAGTGTTATTTAGTTAGCTTTAGATGCTGTATACAGCTACGAATGTTTGATAAATAATAAAAAATAAAAAGGTTTCGCAGGCCACACCCACAAGCAACAGCAGTAGTGTCTCTTGGTAGTGACACCGAACAGTGAGTCTGCTTTCTCAGAAAATTCCACTTTCCACAACAGACGGATTACGGCTCACTTCTCTAATTACGAGACATAAAGACATCCCGAAGGAAGTGCTGGCGATGTTTATTCCGTTTAAACCGCTGCACTGTAAGAAAAGGATGAGATGAACTCAGTAACTGATCATCAGCACATGGTTAGCATGAGTGTAAAGGCAATGAGAGTGTGGCAGTGTTACAGCGCCACCTGCTGGCACCAACACCAAACAGCATCAAGATCATTTTCTGTTTTTTTTTTTCTTCGTTTCATGCAGAAAAAATGTTTGCATACAAATTTACAGACATGAATAAATTCCAATCTCGGTGTCATGCAGCTTTGTGTCCTTTCATCACGGCTAACATTATTATCTTTACACTTTTTACCAACAAATCACACCCCGCTGCTCGAGTGGGTTCATTTTCATACACACCTCACTAAAGGTTCCCTAAATATCCACTGAGAGAACTGGCAGGCCTCCGACAGCTTTACGCTAACCGTTAGACGCTGTAATGTGCTGTATAACATCATACAAATCTGAAAATATGACAAAAGGGATAATTTAACTACATCAAGGTTAAGCGAACACAGCTAGCATTTAATAAAGGATTGTTGTGAATGGTTATGCTAAATAATAACGTGCTAACTGGCAGTGTTAGCTTTCATTTGTTTTAGTCTGTGAAACTTTTGCACACAGCTGAGATGACTGGACTGAGTTTAGCTACATTAGCATGCATTAGCATGATGTTATTAGCATTAGTGTTGTCATAGAGAGTTTGAATCACTAACAGTGCAGCTTTATGTGAATTTATCAGAAAATCAGAGTTTAAAAAAAACACTTTACAGTTAAAATTTTCCAGTCGTGCTAATTGGCAGTGTAAGCTTTTCATTTGTTCGCCTTTTTTTAGCCACCGCTAATGTTTCAC
This sequence comes from Sciades herzbergii, assembly GCA_026153275.1. Lineage (NCBI taxonomy): Eukaryota > Metazoa > Chordata > Actinopteri > Siluriformes > Ariidae > Sciades > Sciades herzbergii. Next base: position 41,025,928 of record JAPFFA010000011.1, on the reverse strand, counting down.
AAGGTTAAAATATCCCTTTCAGTGAGGTAAATAGATTGACACAGCTGCATTAGAATCATGTTGCTAGCATTATCATTTCTCATCACATTCCCTTCATTATAGTGTGTGTGTGTGTGTGTGTGTGTGTGTGTGTGTGTGTGTGTGTGTGTGTGTGACTTGCTAGCATTTCCGTTTCATGTTACTTATTTATTTTTGTCATCTAAGACACATTTATAAATCAGTCTTAAATATGCTAACACTGCTAGTGAACTGTATTGATGCTAATTCACAAGAGTGGTGCTAAGTAGTAAGCTGTAGCGTTAGCTTTCATGTGTCGTTAGCCTTGGTTTCAGCGTCCACACTGCTGAGAGAGATGAAGGATTCCGCTCTTTTAACGTGTAACATGTAGCATGATGTTAGCTACATTAGCACTGCACTGTTAACATTTATAACTTTGCCATTTAAGATGTCATGTTTATACGGTTAAGTAAAGATCATTAACGGTTCTGATGCTCATTAACACTTCCGTACGCGTGAATATAAACTCCGTATGAGGAAGTAAAATAAAGAGAGAGTCGAGATACATAAGTACAGCTCGCGTTAAAACACTTCTACTGCGGATATGTGACGCGTACATCAGTTCATGCTGTGCTCTTAAATCACACATATTTTTTAGTATTTTTTATTTTATGTATTTATTGATGTATGTATTGGTCTGAGCCCCTGATGTGCGTTCAGTCTGTACACCTCGGAACCTCAGTGCACCATTCAGGGCTCTTCAGTGAAATGAAACGCCGCCTATGTGACGATTCTGTGTAAAAACACACACACACACACACACACACACACACACGTCCTCGCACTCGTCCCTCACAGACTCAGAGGACGGAGGGACGAGGTGAAGGGAAACCAGGTGAAGGTCATCGCTCTGGTGAAGCGTCCAAGAATTTATGACCCTGAAAATCAGCCCAAGGTCAAAGAGATTAATGTTTTACATCAGAATGTTGCTTACAAACAACACACCCGAGTAAACAAGTAACAATAAACAACCAAAAGCATGGAGTAAAACTAGGAAGAAAATTAAAGTGAAAATAAAAAAAGGTTATAAGACAATTCATTATCAATTAAAAATATTGTATTTTATAATTATTGTATTTATTTTCATTTATTTTATATTTTAGGATATATGATTAATTTTAAAAGATGAAAATAAACAATGCTGTAATGATTATATTAATATTACTACTAATAAAAAGGTGTGAGTGTGTGTTGTACAGAGCTTGTAAACGTACCTGTGTGTGAGTGTGTGTGCGCGCCTGTGTGTTACTCGGCCACAGCCACACCAGTGCAGTGATCTTTACTCTCAGATGTGATCGCTAAATAATCGGCCCTGAGGAGAAAAGAAAGAATCAGGACACAGAGACAGAACCATAAAACACACTAAATACATCAGGAAAAAAGTTTTGCATTATATTCTATCCACAGTTACTGGATATGAGCAATCGCGTGGTCTGATTGGCTACTCTACTACTAGGATATCAGCTCATATACTGTAAGGAGAGAAAAACAAAATGGCGGATCGTGTTGCTGAACCAACAGGACGAAATAAAAACTCTACTCGAAAACAAAACCCCAAAAAATTATCAAGTATTTAAAAGAAACAGAAATAGCTAAAAGAATATTAGTTGTGTGCCCCCCCATCCTGTTCCACACTCCAGTCCAGTCGGTGGCAGTAATGCACCTTTAAGTTGGTTTGCGAACTGACAGAAAAAAACAAAAGAAGAAGAAAACTCCAAAAAATACAAAAAAAGCAACAAAATATGGAATTACAGTATTTGACAGTAAGAACATATATTTTTTTATATTTCAAGAATTATTATCATCGCATTTTTCACAAATTGCTTGTCGTTTTGCTGGTTTGTTTACATTCTAAGCGGAAATGATTTTGTTGGACATTTTGGATAAAGTTTTTATTTACTGAATTTGCAAAAATAGAAATAAAAATGCTCTGTTTCTCAAAATCCAGTGAATGTGGATAGAAGAAAACAGTTATTCCACTCAATCTTGGTGCTACACGCCTCGTCACCTATCAGCTCATGTACGACTTGATTTCGGGGAATAACTGTTAAACATATAAAGACAATAAATAAAAATATCTGGGTAAAAAACAGTAAAATTAACAATAAAATTTTTTAAATCTCATTATTCAAATTGTGCTACATTTTGTCTGATAATAAATGAAAGGCAATTAAATTTAACAAATCAACTCTAATTAAAATTTATTAAGTCTAAATTTAAAAAATCAAATATTAAGTAAAACAATAAAAAGTATATAATATGTGCAGGAAATGAGATATGAAAGAAAACATCATAAAAACTAAAAGTAACAAATATAAAAAAGTATATAATTAAACAATAAAATAATTTAATTTCAAAAAATTAAGTGTTTGATTAAAAATGAAAGTCAAAAACAGGTCGAGAGGAAAATGTGAAATTATCCTAGATGAAATAAAAATGAAAATATATGGAATATAGATAATAAATAATAAACACAACTCTGCAAATTATTACATGCAAGTGTGTGTGTGCAAGTTCCTCACGCGCTCTCTCTCAGCGCTTCCTCTCCAGCAGCGGCGATTTTCCTGTAACAGTAAACCATCTCCACCAGTAACCACAGCTGCAGGCCGATGATTGACACGTACATCATCACCTCCGACAGGATGGAGGCCATACCACGGGTCTCTACACACACACACACACACACACACACTAGCTCTTCTATAGTGTTGATGTATCAGCAGTATTATTTTCCGCTCTGCTGAATATGAATTATCACTGAATTATAATTTTTTAACATGTGAGTTGTTACCTTTCGCCGTTTTAGCTGTGTGTGATTATCAAAGGTTCAGTTTATAAATATTTAGCAGTATATTTTACCATGAAATGATGATAAAACTTTGAATACACTTTAAAAAAAACCTGCGAATCGCTAGCTGTGTTCTGAAATTAGCTTCGCCCACACTGGAACAGAGCTGCTCAGCTCCACCCTTTTTCCTAGCAAAGGCAACTCAAACATGGTTTCCTTAGAACATGGAAGTTCTCAGTCGTTCACTTCTCCCCGTCGTTTTGTCCTCACCTTTGGCCAGGACGTTGATGGTGATTAATTTGGTGATATTGGTGTGAAACTCGTAGGAGCTGAAGATTAGCTTGCGGTTGAAGTAGCAGCGGTACGTCCCCGTGTCGTTGTAGGTGATGTTCAGGATGTTCAGAGATCCATCCTGCAGGTCCAGCGTGTCTTTACTGCCCTCCCACTGGATACGGTCCATGAAGCGGTCATCTGTGACTATGGCCCCCATGCTGCTGTAACTGTAGATCTGTAATGTTCGATCAGAGTAACGACACCATCATTCGTTATCTCAAACCACTGACTGGTCAGAAGAGAAGATGTTGATTAATTCTCTATAACAGCAGCTCTGAGAGTAGTGCAGGTTTATATTAACGTATTGTAATACGTTATCGTTTCCATAGTAACAGCTCATTCAGGAGTCAGTGGGAAGTTGCTGTGGTGTAAGAAGAATAAAACACTTCGCTGTAACAGTAAGAACAGTAACTCTGCTTCATCACGCCATCTTTACCGTCAATAAAAAAACTAACCAACAAAGTAACAATCGTTCTTTGAACTTTTTGTTTTGATGCAATATTCTCTTCACTTTGATCAGAAAAAAAAGTAAAGCCTCTCACGTGGCTGAAGTTGCTTTCTCCTTTGGCCATGAACCACCAGTCGACGGAGGCAGAGGCGTACACCTCGCCTCGCATCTTACAGGAAATGCAGCCCAGCTTGAAATCCTTTCCTGCCACGGCCTCGGTGTCCGAGTCGACCTCCACACACGCAGAGCTGCTGAGACGAGCTACGAACACAACACAACACAACACACACACACGTTCACTGATTTAACACACACACACACACACACACACACACTAAACCTGCCTGTGGACCTAAAGTCAAGCTGACTGGACTTTTAAACCACATTAATAAGACAATAAGTCATGTATATTATTAATAATTATATCATAAACGTAAATATTAGATGATTGATGACTTCTCGGAAGTCCAGTCAGCTTGATTTCCTGCTAATAAATTTTTAAAAACTGTGATCAATATTTATGCATGGATTACAGTGCTGTTGTGACCCATCCATTATTTTCTCTCGTTCATTCTGGGGTGCAGGCATTATCTATTCTCAGCCTCTTTTTCTTTTTTTTTTTTTTCAGGGTTTGATGGTTTCACGTGCGTGCTCCTGTCACTCGGAATAGTGCATGCTGGGATTTTTTTTTTTTTTTTGTCCAAGGCAGAGCGTACTTTATTTCCTCTCACATTACAGATATAAACTGGTCCAAATCTGTAGATTCCAGGAGCCAGACTGTGCAGAGACACACACTCCATCCACTCCATCCTTACAGTCTCAACTCACTTCATCGTTTACTCACCAGCTGAGTGTCCGATTGCTCAGGAGATCTGATCCTGTCACTTCCTCTCAGACTTTATTCCATCCGTTATCAAAAACTGGTTATTCAGCTGAGCTGTGTTTTTTACCAATCACTGTTTAGATGGACTAGATTAGCTTTCACTCACCAGATCGGGTCGTGCTCTTTAGATTAGCTTTCACTTGCAAAGTTCATTCTCACTCACTAGATTATTTTTTTTACTCGCAAGGTTAGCTTTCTGTCACTTGATTATCTTTTGCTACTTAGATTAGTTTTTACTCACAATGTTAGCTTTTCTCACAAGATTAGGTTCCGGTGCTTAGATTATCTTTCACTCACTAGATTATATTTCACTAGCTTGATTAGGTTTTACTCGCTAGATTAGCTTCCATTTGCTAAGTTAGCTTTCACTCACTCGATTATTTTTTACCCTCAAGGTTAGCTTTCTGTCACTTTTGTTTATCTATCGTTCACTTTTATCTTTCACTCGCTAGATTGGACTTTACTCCATAAATTAGCTTTCATTTGCTAAATTATCCCTCACTCACTAGGTTAACTTATACTCACTAGATTATTTTTTACTCACAAGGTTAGCTTTCCTTCACTTGATTATCTTTCATTCGCAAGATTATCTTTCGCTACTTAGATTAGTTTTTACTCACTGTGTTAGCTTTTTCTCACTAGATTAGGTTCCGGTGCTTAGATTAGCTTTCACTCACTAGATTAGCTTCACTAGCTTGATTAGGTTTTACTCGCTAGATTAGCTTTCATTTGCTAAATTAGCTTTCGCACACTAGATTATTTTTTACCCTCAAGGTTAGCTTTCTGTCACTTTTGTTTATCGATCATTGAATAGATTTTCTTTCACTCGCAAGATTAGATTTTACTCCATAGCTTAGCTTTCATTTGCAAAATTATAAATTAGTCACTGTATGAACTTATACTCACTAGATTATTTTTTACTCACAAGGTTAGCGTTCCCTCACTTGAATATCTTTCATTCACTAGATTATCTTTTGCTGCTTAGATTAGTTTTTACTCACTATGTTAGCTTTTTCTCACTAGATTAGGTTCCAGTGCTTAGATTAGCTTTCACTCACTAGATTAGCTTCACTAGCTTGATTAGGTTTTACTCACTAGAGTAGCTTTCATTTGCTAAGTTAGTCTTCTCTCCGTAGGTTAGCTTTCACTCACTTAATTATCTTTCATTTACTAAATTATCTTTTGCTACCTAGAATAGGTTTTACTCCCTATGTCAGCTTTTTCTCACTAGATTAGCTTTCACTAGCTTGATTAGGTTTTACTCACTAGATTAGCTTTCATTTTCTAAGTTAGCCCTCACGCATTATGTTAACTTTCACCCGTTAGATTATTTTTTACTCAGAAAGTTATCTTTCACTGACTAGATTAGATTTTACTCCATAGATTAGCTTTCATTTGCTAAATTATCCCTCACTCACTAGGTTAATTTATACTCACTAGATTATTTTTTACTCACAAGGTTAGATTTCACTCACTAAATTAGCTTCACTAGCTTGATTATGTTTTACTCACTAGATTAGCTTTCATTTGCTAAGTTAGTCCTCACTCACTAAGTTAGCTTTCACTCATTAGATTATTTTTGCTCAGAACGTTATCTTTCATTCACTAGATTATCTTTCACTTAGCTAGATATGGTTTTAGTCACTATGTTAGATTTTGCTTGCTAGGTTAGCTGCTTTTTCTTGCTAGATTAGCTTTCGCTCTGTAGGTTATATCTCACTAACTACAAATTAGCTTTCACTCACTTATGTTTGCTTTGTTCAAACGCATTTTAGTAGGAATTTGATAACATCAACCTGATGAGTATTCCCCAAGATTAGCCCCGCCCACTTTCCATTGTGTTGAACTTTAGACTTGGTACTGCAGATTGTGACGAACATTAACTGATGTTATCAGGAAGAACCTGTTCTGTTCTCACTTGAAAAATAAATATTTTTATTAGTGTTTGATAACTGATGGACTCTTTTGCTAATCCAAGATCAATATCTGGACATTTCTCTTAGTATAATTATGATGTAAACAGAATGTTGGGTGAGATCCCAGACTGTAAGGCTCCTCTGCTAGAGTCTGGTTCCCGACAAAATTTTCCGAACTACTCCTTAAATCTCCCTGGGGGATTTTGAGGGGAAATAAATTGTTAGTGATAAGCGATGCTATTGCACATCAGTCTGCAGCGCTTCCTCTACGCTATAGATTTACTGTCATATATAGATGCAGGTGTCTATATATGTGATGGAGGTTGCATACGTGGGCCGGGAGGAACACACCTGCATCTCCGAGTGTGCTACCTTCAACCTCTGACCTCTGGAGGGGCGTTTGGCTCTTTCTTTGAGGGACAGATCACACATGGCACACAACATCAGCATCACCGCAATCAGTGCTGTAACAGTGACTTTTGACTAGCGCTGCACTCTTATAGCACTGTGGATCAATCAGCGCTGATTTTCACCTAGCTTAAGTGTGTGTGAAGTGTGTAGACATTATGAGGAAAGGCCCTTGATGACGGAGAGCAGGAGGTGAAAGAAGAGGGAAGAAACAAGAGCAGAAACACAGACACAGGTAGCCACATCAATATGATAAGCATGAGAGGAAGAAAAGGAAAAGAGAAATGTGAGAAAAGTGAGTGAGTTAGCAAAGAGTTTACCAAATGTACAGCTATTAAATTAGCTGTGGAGAAAAAACAAGCATCAATGTGCTTTAACATTATTCCACATATGCGGGTCCGTCTCAGAAACCGCTCTCTCATTTGGGGCATTATGGTCAAAAAATAAATTTTCAAATTTTACTATTTTTTTGCATTTACCTAACACTCAATGTTTCTTTTGTCATGTTTAATAAGAATAAAAATAACATCTTGCTTTATCTGGCCTCCACTGTGGAAATTTTTTTTATTACAATTCAAATGCTTTTGTAAAATTGATTTACATATAAAATAAACTACATCATGAAGAATTAAAGCCCCTCCTTCACAGATGAGTAAAAATATTGAATAAATTTCCTCTTTTTGATTGATTGGATTAAAAATGCCAAGTTATGATGACTGAATTGATTATTCACTTAAATATGAATAATATGATACAGTTTGGGTATTTGA
>JAPFFA010000011.1:40102450-40118972 GCA_026153275.1 Sciades herzbergii | reverse complement strand
CTTTCGCCCGTAGTCAGCTGGGATAGGCTCCAGCTCGCCTGCGACCCTGTAGAACAGGATAAAGCGGCTACAGATAACGAGATGAGATTTTATATTTTTGTCACGTCACCCCGCTCTACTACAAACCACTGATTTATAGCTCAAAATGACAGAAAATTTAAAGTTACAGTTTTAACTCTGATTATAAAGCTGAAAGCAGCAGGACTGTCAGAGCTGCTGTTATAAAAACTTGATGAGAGTCCAGGATTCAGCAGCTCTGTGGGGTAAAGATAACTGGCCCACTGGACACTTGACATCAGATGATGATGATTTTTTTTTTTTTTTTGGGTGTCTTCCCCCCCATTCACTAGGACGGAGATCTTCTCGGGTAAGACAGTCACACATGAGGACATTAGCTACGAGCAAGCGTGCATCCTGTATAATTTGGGTGAGAATCTGCACTCTTACAGACTCCATTGTGTGTTGTTTATGAGCTCGTGTTTCCTGATTTAGATATCTATCTGTTTTTGCTTGTGCAGGAGCACTGCACTCGATGCTGGGAGCGATGGACAACCGAGTATCAGAGGAGGCAAGTGTGACCGATCGCTCAGATCGACCCCCGGCTTTTCTTATAAACCTGTACTTTCTATTTCTATTAAATTCTTTGATATGTAGTATTACTGATATTACACTTTGACCATTTATTCACATGCATTCACCTTTACAATGTTCTAAAGGGGGGAAAAAAAATTCCCCTTTTTTAGAGACCAGTTCCCCTTCTTTAATCTCATTGTACATGTGTCTAGTGACAATAAAGCCATTCCGTTCTGTTCTGTTCTATACCAAGAATGAAATTTGATCATCATCATCAGGTTGTTGTTTTGCCAAAAAAAATCCGTTCTGTTTTTGTCTATTATTTGGCCACACAAGTGGACAGACTTGAAGGAGGATTTTTTTTTTTTTTTTTTTGGTGAACTTTGGATCTCCTGCACGTTCATGTGCACATTAAATATTCACCCAGTCTGATGTCACCATTCTCATTGCTTTAATATCAATCCAACAAGAGTGTGGTGGAAATCCTCTGAGATCAGACAATGTCCTTGACTAAAGTCCTTTTTAAGTTTTAAATTTTTTAATTTTGCAGAATGGTGTAACAACTACGGGTTTGGTAATATCCGTGAAGTTGTGGACTAATAACTGGGTTGTACAATGATTGCAGGGCTGAGCAACAGTGTAGCTGTGAAACAATCATTTTGGCTCGAAGGATAACATTGGTGCGCGTACGTGTGTGTGTGAGATGGATGTATGTGAATGTGTGATTGAATATGCCGTGTGTGTAATTGTGCATGTTGCTGCTCAAGGTGTTAAGTTAAATAAAAAATAATAATTCCCTGGGGGAAGGAAGTGATTCATGGTTCATAGAGAGAGATTTTTTTTTTTAATTACTCAGTACAACGTAACTAATTAGCATATTTGATTTGATTAGGAAATGGAATGGCTGCTTGTTGCCAGGGCTGAGTGATATGATGCATGTATAGTGTACTGTTACACAATATATCATAACATTTTTATAAAGCAAACCGTTTCTGCTTTTGGATTTGAGATTGTTTGCTTTTTAATGCGCAACACTGCTGTGCTGACAATTTTGTTAGCAAATCCGTATATCGTAATCCACACTGTGGTCACATGCACAGTTGCTCACTGGAAAATTGTTTCTCATGGTTCTTGCTTCATGTTTTGAATTCAAGCTGCTTCCCCGCCTTTTCTTTCACATCTTCGTCTCGGCAGGGGATGAAGGTCTCCTGTACACATTTCCAGTGCTCGGCTGGAGCCTTCACCTACCTGCGAGATCACTTCAGCCATAACTACAGTGTGGACATGAGTCACCAGATCCTTAATCTCAACATCAATCTCATGCTGGTACACACACGTGCATGCACACCTGCATTAACACTAACGTTTTGCAGTGGATTAATTCAGGTTGTGTGTTCAGGGTCAGGCGCAGGAGTGTTTGCTGGAGAAGTCCATGCTGGACAACAGAAAGAGTTTCCTTGTTGCACGGATAAGTGCTCAGGTATTTCCCAGACGCTTATAAAAACATACAGGTCATAATTTTTTTTTTTTTTTCATGAGACTAAAGATAATAAACCCATTTGTAGCAGTCGTCCCGTCCTGCATCAGCACGTACTGAAGTGATTTATTCATCTTCATCTGTAATTTTTATTCCTGTATAGTTAATGTTTTGGAGCATTTTTCTTGAAGTTAATCAGACATAAGAATACATCATTAAACTGAAATGAAAGCGTCACCTCTGGCTGTGACGGCGCTGATACGAGACTCCTTTTGTAAACATTTTAAACATCTGTATTTGCGGAGCGTCCGCCATGCCAGTCCCTGTGAATGAGCTGTTACTATAGAACGTATTATTGTGATAAAGCTGTGATTTGAAGCTGCTGTTCTAGAAAACTCATCAACATCTGGCTAATCAGAGCCCAGAATTCAGCACCGCTGTGGTGTAAGGCAACTTCATGCTCAATAAAAATGTTTTTACTTTGTTTCAATTAGTCGTGAATTTTTTTTTTTTTGGGTCGGTTTTAGCAGTCACAGTGTCCCGTTTTGGTATTTTTGTTATAATCTGAAAATTCAACATGCATTCATGGTGTTCTCTGTAATGAAGCACTGACATGTCCTTATGTTGTTGCCTTCAGGTGGTGGACTATTATAAAGAGGCCTGCCGTGCCCTGGAGAACTCGGACACCGCCTCAATGCTCGGAAAGATCCAGAAAGACTGGAAGAAGCTTGTGCAGATGAAGATTTACTATTTTGCTGCGATTGCTCATGTGCGTGTCTTTGTGAAAAACTAGAACTGTGTGTAATGTGGTAAGAAAATAGAGACAAGTCTGCAGAATTGTCGACCATGATTACGGTTTCTGTTTATAAATTCTCCAGAACAGGGAACGATGAGAGAAGTGTGTGGGTTTTTTTTTTTTTTTTGGTAATTTAATTTTCATACCTGGATTACTATGAAGCTGAGTTTTGAGCTCATGGAAGCAAGGATACAGAAAAAGAGAGACCAAGACTCAAGGAGAGAGAGAGATGAGTGTGTGTCTGTATTAGAGAAGAATGTTTTCAGCATGGCCTTACTGGTCTTTTGTCTCTCTCCATAGCTGCATATGGGAAAGCAGGCCGAGGAGCAGCAGAAATATGGAGAAAGGGTAAACATCCTACTTTACTTTTTTTAACCTCAGACATTGTGTCCCCTCATTCCTGCAAATCCTTTTTTGAAGCCTTAAATTTTCTTACCTGCAGCTAAAAGCAGTGGGTCTTAGCTACTGTGAAATTTATTTATTTTTTGTTCCTCCACAGCTCACTTATCTTCAGAGTTCACTAGACAAACTGAACGAAGCGATAAAGTTGGCTAAAGGCCAGCCGGACAGCGTTCAAGAAGCTTTGCGCTTCACCATGGATGTCATCGGGGGGAAGTTAGTAACCACATTGTGTCGTTTCTCTCATTCATTTTCAACCACACAACTTAGACTTTATAAAGATGTTTGTCACTTCCTTTATTTATCTGTCTATTTGAAGATTTAACTCTGCTAAAAAAGACAATGACTTCATTTACCATGAGGCCGTGCCATCTTTGGAGACGCTTCCTTCCGTTAAAGGTATTTTGGGTTACGGTGATGTGCAGCTATTTCAGTCTTGTTAATCAGAGCTGTATGTAATTCTTAATTTTTTTTTTTTTTTGTGATGGTGTGAATGTTATTAAAAAAAAAATGCTGTTGAAGCTATGCATCACCATATCTAGGTTTACTAACAAACTGCTTTGTTGGACTAAAAAATAAAAATCATCTCCAGGTGCGCCACTAGTCAAAGCCTTACCCGTGAATCCAACAGACCCCAGTGTAACAGGACCAGACATTTTCTCCAAGCTGGTGCCTATGGCTGCTCATGAGGCTTCCTCTCTCTACAGGTTGTGTTTGCTAAACATGAAATGTTACTAATAATTAAACTTCCAAAATGAATGATTTTCTAACACTTAAAAACTCGTATTTATCTCTGCCAAGGAGGTTATGTTTTCAGTGCGGTTTGTTTGCACAAAATCTACAGACCCAATTTCCATGAAACTTGGTGGAAGGGTGTGGCATGGGTCAAGGAAGAACACGTTAAATTTTGGACTAGGTCGGAGTCGTGGGGCGGCCCCACAAATTAGTTTCACTTTCACTGCATTATACAGCGCTTGGCTAAAGTCTGTGCGCAACAATAATATACATCTTAAAATCCAGTAGATGGCAGTAGCGACAGAACATAGCCAATGTAGAAATACAATGACTCTATCACAATCCACATTCATGGGTACCAGTAATTCTCTGAGATACACATGTGGGCACTACCATAATTCTAATAGTTTTGGAAATATATCCAGACATATAAAGTGGTTGCGGTTGCAGATTTCTGTATCATAGTTGACTTTTATTCTTGGTGGTGGTCTGTGTTCTCCAAGTGACTAGTTGACTTGTTTCCATGAAAACTGCTTGTATTTTATGGCGCAAGCTTGGCGTTATTGATGGATAACTTGAGTAATAACAGAATTGTCATCCACAGTGAAGAAAAGGCTAAGCTGCTCCGAGACATCATGGCAAAAATAGACGGCAAGAACGAGACTTTATTGTAAGATGAGTGCAAGTTCTCTGTGCTTTAATTATTACTTTTTTTTTTAAAAAAGGTGTTATCGTAACTAGTCTTGTTTCTTTAGACAATTCATGGACTCTCTGAATTTGGACCCCGACTCTGTGGACAACATGGACATGTACAACAGTATTCCCTCTGTACTCATGGAGAAGTGCGCTGCTTTGAGTGTGAGGCCGGACACAGTAAAGAGTCTCATACAATCCATGCAGGGTTGGTGTGGGTTTTTTATTTTTTTATTTTTCAATTAGAAATGTCCTACAAATACATCACGCTCATTTGTATCTCCATTTATCTCAGTACTATCAGGTGTGTTCACGGATGTGGAGGCCTCCCTGAGGGAGATTCGGTCAGTGTTAGATGACGATGAAGCAGGTGACCGGAAGCTGGAGGAGGTAGCAGGGAAGCAGAGTGTTCCAGCACAACCTGCCTCCATAGCTGAGCTCCGTAGGGACCTCGAGAAATACCTGGAGGCCCATGAGAAAGCAAGCTTCACCAACACGGAGCTTCATCGGGCCATGAATCTGCACATTAGCAACCTGCGACTGCTGGGGGGACCACTGGACACTCTAAGAGAGGCCTTGCCCAGACCACAACTTTCTGAAGGTACGTGCAGAAAGAAATCTCTCTCCATCATGGACGGGTGCCATAGAAATAACCTCGTAACGCAAAAAAGTTCTCACCAACTGAAGATTTTTAACTTGTTGGCATTTTTCCAGATGAAGTAGCAGGTCTGCAGTGCATGAAAAGGATTCTGGGTAAAGTACAGGAGATGAAAGACCAGCGCAGTTCACTTGAGAAGCAGCTGAGGGAGCTGATCCAGCAGGATGACATCACTGCTGCTTTAGTTACCACCGAGAGGGCTGACATGAAGGTACTAGATTAGAATTTGGCTTACGTAGCATGTGATTCTTAATGACTTAAGTGTGCTAGATGTTTTGTTGGATATTCTAATCTGTCTTCTCAGAGGTTATTTGAGGAGCAGCTGAAGAAGTATGAACAGGTAAAGGTGTACATCGATCAAAATCTCGCTGCTCAAGAGAACATCCTGAAGGCACTGACGGATGCGAATGTCCAGTATGCGACAGTACGCAAGAGCCTGGCCGAGACGGAACATAAGTAAGAGTCAAGAGGGATAGGTTTTTGTTCTGAATGAACTTCTGTAGAAATTCTTGCATTAGACTCACGTTTCGTGTTTACTCTGCAGATGGAACAGTACAGTGCAAATGCTTGTTGCTTCGTATGAAGCCTATGAAGACCTGATGAAGAAATCCCAGGAGGGAAAAGAGTTTTATGAAGACTTGGAGGCTAAAGCTTCTCGTCTGTTAGAAAGGGCCAAGACCATCTGCAAGACCAGGGATGAAGAGAGACAAGTCATTTTGGAAAAGTAAGAGCGCTGAAGCATGTTTAAATGTAAACTCTCTCTTCACGTTAACTGTCCCTTTTGTCATTCACCTCACTGCCACGGTCTTATTTACAAAGGGCAGGCTTTGATATAATCATTTGTTCCTGTTAGTTTGTGATAAGTTTAAATCACCTTACCTGCTCAGTAATTTTCATTGTTTTCCAACTTCTTGCAACAGAGAGCTCCAAAAAAAGGTTCCTCAAAGACCCACAGCTCCAAAGCCAGCCCAAAAGAAAGCCCCAGATATGGATCCCTCTGGCATAGAGGACCCTGAAATAGCCAAGCTGAATGCTGCTATTTTAGCCTTAGGTGGAGACTTGCCAGAAGATCTTCGTAGTTTACCTCCTGAGCTTGCTCTTCCCATGATGCCAGAGGCTTTTCATCCAGGGGCAGCTGCTCTCTATGCACCACCCCAATTTCCTCCGAACCTACCACCTCCTGAACTACTTGCACAAATCTCCCGTTTTACAACACTTCCCCCAACCCAGGGCTTCAGCCACAGTCTGCCACCAGGCTCCCTGCCCCAGCAACATCAGGTTCCTCAGATGCCCAACCCTCAAATCTCTCACCTTCCTTCAGTGCCTGGGTATCGTCCTCCAGCTTTACAAACCCAGACAGCTCTACCGTGCTCACCAGCACCCATTCGGACATCTACCACCACCGTGGATAGTGTACAAACACCTATTCCCAGCTACACTCCAGCACCAGGACAGCCAGCTATACCTGCATCCACCCTTGGACACCCTGTTCCCACTCCTGCGGTATATAATCCTTCTGCTCCAGTGGCTTCTCAGGCTCGGTATTTGCACCAGCCTGGTGTTTCTGTAAGCCAGCCGCCTCAGGGACTACAAGCTTCTCAGTCGCAGCCCCATCAACCGTTTCCCCCAGTTCGCAGTCAGGGCCAACCACAGCCGAGCCCACCACAGCCGTTTTTCCGGCCGGTGTCAGCTCAGCAACAGATAGCTGTACCTGTAACTGGGCCTCAGCTCCCACAACAAACTCAGCCCCACTACCTACACCATATGGCACAACAAAGACCACCTAATCTTCACCAACGGCCATTTAATATTCACTCCACACCATCTGCACTGCCTCAGCAGGTATATCCTCCTGTTTCATTTGTTCCTGGGTGCCAACCTGTGAATGCCATTGCTCCAAATCAGCTGCCCCATCATTCCATGCAACCACAAATGCCCCCATCTTCCCAGCCGATGCCTCAAGTTTCTATGCCACATTTACCAAATGTACAACAACAAATACCCCCTTGTTCCCAGCCCTATATGCCCCCAGTCAATCAGCAAGTACATGCTATACCACCTCCACAAACACCCCTTTCCTCACAGCAGGTACCACCTTCAGGCCATGGGCAAATGCCTCCTACTGCACAACAAATACCTCCACTGTCTCAGCCACAAATACCATCATCTTCCTCCCAAATGTCTCCTCCCACTCAACTGCAAATGCCTGCAGCTTCCCAACCAGTCTTGCATCCTTCTCATCCACCAGTATCCGCTGTTTCCCAGTCTTTACCTCACCCATCTCATCCACCAGTGCCCAGTGTTTCCCAACCATTACCACATCCCTCCCATCAACAAATTCATTCTCCCTACCAGCCAGCATTTCCAGCAACCACGCCAAGGGTTCCAGTCCCTGTCCAGCCTCAGTTACCTCCAGCCTCTCTGTCAGCACAGTTCCCAGTGCATGCCACTGCTCTCCCTTCACAGCCCCATGGCAATCTTCCCTCACAACTCCCTCCTGGACCTCGTCCTTCAGTGCCCCCACAGATGACCCAGCAACCTATCAGCTTGCCTCAGCACCATCTCCCCCCTCACTCTACACCTGTGGGTTATCCTGGTGGTATTCCAATAGTTCCCCACCAGTCCACAGTTCCTCAGCAGCCCCAGGCTCTGCCTCCACAGGTACCACCAGTGGCACCAGCATCTTACCCTGGTCCACATGCTGGGATCATTCCTCCTGGACCAATCCAGCATTCTGGGCCAGTCGTTACACCTGGACTCCAGTCACTTCCTCAGGGTATGATCCCACCATCTTCAGCTGCACCAGGGGCGACACCAAGCAGTGTCCTGCCTGCCCCATCGCCTTCTCCATCACCAGGGCCTTCCTCGCTAGGTATCATGCCTCAGAGGCCCTCTCCTGCTCTCACACCTGTTGCAGGAGCAGCAATACCACAGACTGCGGCAGCACCCCTTCCCTCGTCTGGTCCCTTGCCATCATCCAACTCACTGTTTCAGCACCAGAATTCCAGTACAGATGATCTTCTCTCTTCAAGCCCTGAAAGTCAGCATGGTGGTAGCAAAGACACGGCCAACGTCTTATTACCCACCAAGGCTGATCCTCAAGATGAACAGCATCGCAAGAAATCAGAGGGCGTGAAAATTATTCAAGGTGATCCGTACCAGGCTCCAGAGAGGGTCTCGCAGCTTTGTGCAGAACTTGAAAGGTTTCGGTCCACTGTCCAGTCTTTGGAACGTCCCTCAGGAGAGGGAGGTTTATCAGAACTTGATGCTCGATGGAAGGAGCTGCAAGATCAGCAAGAGAAGGATTCTCGTCAGCTCTCTATTGCCATAGCCCGGTGTTACACCATGAAAAACCGCCACCAGGACGTCATGCCTTACGACTGCAATCGAGTTGTCTTGCACTCTGGCAAAGATGACTACATCAATGCCAGCTTTATCGAGGATCTTTCACCATACTGTCCCCGTCTTATTGCAACGCAGGCTCCCCTTACCGGAACTGCTGCGGATTTCTGGCTCATGGTCTACGAACAGAAAGTGTCTCTAATTGTAATGTTGGTGTCTGAGCAAGAACTTGAGAAGGTAAGGCCTACACACTCATTATGAGGCTTTGTCAGACCACTCAATTTTTGAGCCATAAGCAATTTTTTTGGCTTCTTTTACAGCAAAAAGTCCTGCGCTACTTTCCATCTGAAAGAGGACAGCAGATCACTCAAGGCTCAATCACACTCTGCCTGACTACCCAGAAAAACACAGCGACTCATGTGGAGCGCATGATTGGATTGCAGTATCGAGATCAGAGCCTGAAGCGCACAGTCATCCACTTACAGTTCACCTCGTGGCCTGAACTGTAAGGATCCAATACACAAAAAGACACAGGGTTCTCTTTAATCAAAGGGATTAGTGAAGCACAGTATAAACGAAGCGCTTTCTCTCTCTTTTCTCTAAACAGTGGCTTGCCAGAGAGCAAAAGTAACCTCATTCGCTTCATTCAGGAAGTTCACGGACATTACCTTCTCCAGCGGCCTTTACACACGCCTGTTGTCGTGCACTGCAGGTAAATTATGCAAATGTACAACTTGCACCATTTTTTTAGTAGTCAAAAATTCAAACACATTTACCTCGGGTGCTTTTAAATTTCAGCTCTGGGGTTGGCCGAACCGGAGCCTTCTGCTTGTTGTATGCTGCACTACAAGAGTTGGAGGCTGGGAATGGTATACCTGACCTGTCCCAGCTGGTGAGGAAGATGAGACAACAGAGGAAGAACATGCTACAGGAGAAGGTGGGTGGTTTCTTGTGGGGGTCACGTCAACGAGGGTGGTGGTGTTTTTTTTTGTTTTTTTTTAATTAATTGTAATTCTGTTTCTCTACTGCCAGTGTATGCGTTTCGACTAGGGTTAATCTAATGTGTGAAATTGGACGAATCTAGGTTTCTGGGTAAAAGACTTGATGTTTTCTTGTCATGTTTTATACAGTTACACCTAAAATTCTGCCACGAGGCAGTCCTTAAACATGCAGAGCAGGTGCTTCAGCGTCGTGGCATCATTACCACCCCGAGCCAAAAGTCGACAAACAGCACAGCAGTTAAGGTGAAACACTTTGATCACTGGTGTCTAAATTTGTACTTTACTGTGCTTTAACATGCCAGACTCTGCAGTATATTTCTATAAAGTTACCTTAGCACTGATGAACTCTGATCTAACAATAAACGGTGATGTGTCTGTGTAGCAGTACTCGCACCCAGAGGCTCAGGATATCGTTCTTGGAGGCGACATGCCCATTAGCTCCATCCAGGCTACGGTTGCTAGGCTAAGTATCCGCCCACCCAGCACCGAGTCTGACCAAGACCCAAATCAGGACCTTCAATCAATGCCGTCTGTTGCCGCAGGATTAGAACCAGAGTCGTCGCTCGTCCAAGACCTCCAGGCTGCTTCTCCAACGGATACTGTTCCTGCCTCACTGAGTCCCCCACTTTCCTGCCCTGCTTCTCCAGGTAAGATGCCGTCTCCTTCACCTCCGAACCACCCGGGGAACGGGTTTGAGGGATCCACAACCTTGCCAGTCTCCAACAATCATCCTGCACCTGAAGTAGCTCCTCCAGCACCTTCATCCTTGGACCTTCTGGCTTCGCTAACACCCGAGGCTTTTACACTCGACAACGGTTGCCGTGGCAAACCGCGAATCAGCAAGCAAAGTTTCTTCCAGGCACAGGAAGGCCAGGGTCTGCAGGGTCCTCCAAATGGAGATGACCCACTCAGCACCCTGGATCCCCTCTGGACTCTCAACAAGTCCTGATTTTCCTGGAATCCCTTTTGATGAGGGCACTTCTGTTTGTGCCTCAGTGTACTATATTCCCAGATCACTACCATTTTAGTGTTTTTCGCTGCTTATCAGCTGGCTAACAGCCTTTATTACTTTAATCCGTTATATCGTAGCGGGGACATGCACAGATTCCTGACTTCTTGTCCGTGGCCTGCATCTCTGGGACAGTTTCACTGTGTCTCGGTCCCTGTGTATCTTTTCGTTCTGTACTTTTTCTAGTACTGACCTCCTTGTTCCTTAAAGCTGTTCCCCAGCATGCACTCTTCTTCTGAAGACGAGCCAGGCCTTCTTAATGGACTTCTGCATTTCAACACCAAATATGTCTTTATTAACAGTGGAGATAGGAGTATGGAAATCAAAAAGTGGACTCGGTGAGCACTTTAATTTGAGAGAAAGGGACACTGGATTTGTCAGTGTTTTGATTTTCTTAAATCTTTAAACTGGAAAAAAAATGGGGTTCCTCTTTCAAATCCCATTTCACTTCGTAATTCAGAGCAGTTGACATGGTTACTCCTTCTATTGCACAGATTCCTTTCGTTCCACTTTGCTGCTTGCATCGTGGCCTACTTCTTGTCAGCTATGACCAAGATGGAAGGAACCGGACAAAAAAAAGTGCTAATTTTATTAGCATGCAACTGAAAGCTAGCGCGGACCAGTTCACAGAATCACGTTTCAGTAACGCTAGCTGCCTCCAACTAACATCAGCTCACTCTTACCGTGGGTTGTTTTTGGGGAGTATTTGCTAACTTTATGTATGGCTAAGTGATGCTGTATGCTCTGTACTTCTTTTCCTTATAACACATTATAACCTAACTTATTTCTGATTCAGTACACCATAACATGATTCTCTTTCTGCCTTGTTAAATGTTGTAAATATCTTAATTAAACCTCGATCTCTTCAAAACATTCCTTACCTGTGTTTGTATTTGGAAAGAGCAGAACGCTTGTACAGGTTTCAGCTGTTAAATGTCAGTGATCTGGTTCACGCCAAAGGAAGGACAAGGTGTTGCTGCATCACACCCACAAGAACTGACACGAAAATAAACATGGCATGACGACCTTTATAACTAATTAGTACAAAGATCTTTTCCCCCATGATAAGAAAACAGAAAAGAGCATTAGTTACATCCTCCTTCCGGGACTCTCCATTTTATACAGTGCAATTTTTCAGCAGTTGCAGGTCATGTCCAGCTGGCAAAGCAAGTCTCGGGGATTGTAATGCAAATGGTAATCTGATATTAATGGCGCATGAAATTTCTCAGAACCCATTTCAGGAAACGGACAAAAATATTTTCATGATACCACTGGGTATATCCGTCTCTTGCAAGGTTCCTGAAGTTTCAGTGGGAAAACATCCTTTTTCTTCTTAATTTGAAAAAAAACTACTGCCATTGAGGTTTCGCATAGTTTAGAAGCTGAAAATAAGGAAAGGACAACTGATTTAGAACTTTACTGTGATCTAACTTGACCAACACCTCTCTGGGCTTTTTTTTTTTTTTTCCCCCCCTCCCCCAAACATTTTCAGGATGAGCGTCATCACATTGCCCACCTTGAATGAACATTTATTATTTAATCCACGTGTGTTTTCCATCATTAAAGTTTTCTTCCAGTACCAAAGGGGCTAGTGCAAATGGTGTGTGGGTTTTTTTTTTTGGTTCCTCAAAAAAGCTCATAATTGGTTGTAGATCTTATCACAGAAAACAGACTAGACCCTGGTCTGTTTGTTTTCCAATGAAAGACAAGTTGTAGAAATTTAAAATATCTTTGTCTGTGACCCGATTAATCAGCGATTTAGCTGCTGCCGATCTGAACTACTGAACTTCGAGTGCGGTTCGGGGGTTGTAATGATGACGTAGGTCACTTCTGTTTAGTACAGTTCCTGTTTTTGAATGTACAGTGCAGGAAAAAAAAAGAACTGATGACATTAGGCCTGATTTTTGATTGATTGATAAACCCAAATTTGGAATGGAAGTTGCATCTCACAACCTGAGAGAGCCGAGTCTTTAAAATGACCGTTTTAAAGCTCAAACACGCATCAAGGCTGCTTTCATACTTGGAGTTCTTACTTCACCCTCAGCACATTTAGCCTCTCAGGCAAACACGATTCCGCTGACTTTCAGGGGGAAATATAGATTTATTTTTGGTCATAGTTTCCAAAATTGAAAAAGTACAACGATATCAAGTATGAAAGCGCCCAAACCCTGCTTAATGGTACACGCGCACACTATCTCTCATAGCTTTAGACATCATCATCATCTCCTCTAATACCCCCAGTATCTGAGCTCCCATCATTCTCAGCTCATCTAAAAACATACATACAAAATGAAAGATGGATAAAAACAGGATTCACATTCCTACCAACAAACTACACAGTTTTGGAAACTAAATGTGTGCGTACACACCCCTCTAAATCTATCCATGCAGCAACATACCTTAGTATTTACATTCATATTGCTAATAATTTAGCACGTCAGTGCTGTTTTGTGCGTTTCTACTCAGCGTATAAGTGTGTGAGTGCAGTGCATATTAGGTTTAACTACGTAGAAATCCAGCAACGGTTAAAATGACTTGTAATTCTAAACAAAATTTGAAAGAAGGCTTTAAAAATACTCGTCTACAAGAAGCATCGATTACACGAAGCATTTTCTAGTCTTTAGGAATTGGGGGGGGGGGGGGTCAAGCTCATACAAATCAGCTCGTTGAATTATCAGATATCAGAGGCTCTAAAGTATGACTAGATGCAAAACTGTCATCTATTTTTGTCTTCGTTAAACAGTGTCATCATTCAGACGACAAGCTCGGGTACGGATTACTCGTTTACCAGTCGCTGGTTTTCTGGTCCCTCTACATGGACTCCGTGTCCTGAAATGCACATCTGTGACCACAGAGTGAAGCAAAAAGGATGAACAGGACACAATCATAGGCCTCGTTATAAACGAGCACGCGCATCTAAAATAAAATATTTATCAGCATTATTATTATACGAGTCGAAGCTGGTCCAAGTTCTCGTGGTGTATGACAGGACGGCACTTTAGCGTAATAAACCCAGGCTGTGGTGAGACGGTTGGATTTGATCCTCCGGTAAAGACCGCGTTGGTAAATATATCCATGATGAATTGTGTAACTGATTATCAGCACAACCCTAAGACTTTGCATTTCTACAACGAATAAAGATCTTCAAAACATGAAGACCGAGAAATCATTCACGGCAGGGCTCTAACGCATGATTACGACCAACTCCACCTGAACGAACGTCTGAACTGAATCAGTTAAATGACGTATTGCAGACAGGAGACTATTCTTTCTCTCCTGAGATAAAGTCGGTTTATTTTAGACAAACACACTGAGGCTGATAAATCCTGTTTCAGGTCACAGGAAGTGTTTAACGATTAGACGATTCGGATCAAGGAGTCAACTGAAATGAATCAATCAATACAACAATCTCAAACTGATTATCAGAAAAAGGACAAACCACTGGGGTGGAGGAAAAAAAAAAAAAAAAAAAAGTCCTTCTCTACATCACCACTGTTTGTGAACGAGCTCTAAAGTCGGTCACGTCACCCAGAAGCTACTAAATCGGATCGTACTGCGTCATATCGAAGCAGATTCAGCGGTATTGTCAAAAATATCGGCTTGTTGGCGTATACGATTCTGATTCCAAACACATCTCTCCCCCCCAAGTTCAGTAGCAGGACTCGTTTTCCTCCCTAGAGTGCAAAAATAAAAAAAAAATCTCACTTTTACGATGAAAGAAAGCAGACCTCGCTGTCCAAATGAAAACTATGATATAATTAAAGCTTAAATTAGTCAGTGCTTTTTATACATTAAAGATCTGATAATAATATGAGAGTTTCGTACAAACGGTTAGAATTTATCGCTAATAAATAATTGATTTTTTTTTTTTTTTTAAATATTAAAAAGTGACACGTTTCCCTCAATACACCTCCATTACAGGTTCATCTGATTACAGTAAGCTTTATGAATAATTCTCTCTCTCTCTCTCTCTCTCACACACACCGGGAGTTATTCTCCGTATAAACTTCTACATTCCCCCCCACTCACACACACTCTTCAGGCAGCGATGTTCAGCATCCTGTTCGCTGCTCAAGTAAAAATACACTGATTTGATTTTTTTGAGTCTTTTTCTAGCAAAAATATAAAAAGCTCTTAAAGTCCAGTCTTCCATTAGAAAAAAAAAAAAAACCAGCAGGAATTCACACTGATTTCATGCCCAATTCTTTCACACTACCAGCATATTATTATTAAAAATCCCCAGAGTCTTTACACTCCTCTGTCGCTCACACACACTTTCTGTCCAAACCATCAATTCCTGAAAGAAACAGGAAATAAAAAGATTTGAGGCGAGAAGAAATAAACCCAGCGCGTCTATCCAGGCCAAGCAGAGCTGATGGTCCATCACGTCACATCACATCACACATCTGTGTGTGTTTAGTCCAGTTTCTCCAGTACAGAGGGCACGTAGACGAGGCTGAGCTCGCTGCCGAAGTCACACACGATGGCGGCGTTTTCCAGCACAAGGAGCTGCCGTACGTGCTGCCCCTCGCTGTTCTGACCCAGATACACCGTCTGCAGCAGGTCCCCGTAGTTCAGGTCCCAAAACGACACGCAGCCGTTACCTCCAGTCACTAATAAACTCTCAGAAATCACAGCCAGGCTGGCACCGCAGCCCACTTCCTGCGGGGAGGAACATAAGAAAACCACACAGCTGGGGTGCAAGCTTACACTCACACTTCATCTCTCTCTCTCTCACACACACACATAATAACGATAATAAATCAGATAAAGCAATAATTCAGCCAAAAATTGTACTTCCTGTTGACCGCAAATGTAGTCGATGAGCTGAGACACGCTTGGTGACGGAGTTAGTTATCACCCTGAAGCTGATCGTTTTCCTTTAACATCACAACGATTACTATTTTATAAACAAATTAAAATAACGCCTTTTTCTGTCTTGATAAGAAAT
This sequence comes from Sciades herzbergii, assembly GCA_026153275.1. Taxonomy (NCBI): domain Eukaryota; kingdom Metazoa; phylum Chordata; class Actinopteri; order Siluriformes; family Ariidae; genus Sciades; species Sciades herzbergii. The sequence continues at coordinate 40,103,338 of JAPFFA010000011.1, read as the reverse complement.
TTCTTGTTACCAAGAAATCGCAAAGTGTAAACTCCTCTCCTCTGTCCTGAAGGTGGCAGAAAACTTAAAGTTCCAGCTTCATCTCTGACCGTTACAGAGCGCCGACACTGGAGACTCCTTACAGAAACGTTACGCGGTGACTATAAACACGATGACACGTTACAGCGAGCGTGTTAATATAAATTTGTCAGAACTGCTGCTGTAGGGAAACAAAAAACACCTTCTGACCAATCAGGATCCAACAGCTTCGGCACGACTACATTTTGCATAACAAGGATATTCGATTTTTTTTTTTTTTTGCAAACTATGTTTGTTACCAGAAGGTTGAGAGTTCAGAATCCAGGTTCAGGCATGATTTAGTTCTACACAAGCAGAAAGCTAGGAGAGCACGGTTAGCATGATGTTATCTGCTAGATATCTACAGGTTCATTCGTTATTAGCAGGTTTAGCTTTTCTGGGTTAGAAATCGGCAGCTAAAGGCCTTCTCGTTGCTTTAAAACCTTCTTGCATAGCGACGTGCCGAAGCAGCAACAATATCGACAAGAGCAGGAGGGTGAACAGGAACTGATCTGGAAACACACACAACACCTGCACACATCACTGGAAGCAGCGCAGGTCCATCAGAAAACATCACGTCAGCGTTCAGGTTCAGTTCCAATCCGAGAGACTGGGCTCAGAAACGAGACAAACACACTCGTTCCTCTTCACTGTGAAGTAGCCAAGACGCTTTTGGCAGAGGTGGACAGTAATGAAGTACGTTTACTTGAGTTCTGTACTTTACTTAAGTTTTATTTTTTTGGAAACTTATGGGTTTAACTTCACTACATTTGAAAGACAAATATCGTACTTTTCACTCCACTACATTTCTATCAAGCTCCTCGTTACTCG
>JAPFFA010000011.1:38708416-38720281 GCA_026153275.1 Sciades herzbergii | reverse complement strand
TTTACTGTAGTAGTAATAGTTGTAGTGTTGTTGTTTACTGTAGTAGTAATAGTTGTAGTTTTGTTGTTGTTTACTGTAGCAGTAATAGTTGTAGTTTTGTTGTTTACTTTAGCAGTAATAGTTGTAGTAGTAGCTCTGTTGTTGTTTATTGTAGCAGTAGTAATAGTTGTAGTAGTTTTGTTGTTGTTTACTGTAGCAGTAATAGTTGTAGTGTTGTTGTTTACTGTAGCAGTAATAGTTGTAGTAGTAATTTTGTTGTTATTGATGTTGAAAATGTTGTTGTTGATATGAATGACTTCTGTGATCTCTGCATTGCCAGTATTGTAATCCCGCCTCACTAACTCCACAGTGCTCGCCTTAAATAATGATCAGCCTCATTATCATCTGCGTTTTCTCTCTTAATCACAATCCATCACCTGCATCACGCAAATAAGGCGCGTGTTATCAGAAGATACTGATATTTCTTAATCTCTCTCTCTCTCTCTCTCTCTCTCTCTCTCTCTCTCTCTCTCTCTCTCTCTCATGCAGCTCCCGTGAATCATCCGGACCCGTGCGGCCTGTCCCTGAGCCGCTGTCCGGCGGGGATTGTGATGTTTGGTGGCCAGGAGATCAGACGCGACGGCGCGCGCGCGCCACGCACACTCGGCAGGGCGCATCAGTCGTGTGCACGCGCGCAGACACTGGGAACACTGGTGCGGTGACGTCCACAAACACGCGCTGCACACTCTGGTGGCATGTTGGAACGATGTCACGATACTCACCTCCGCCACCGACTGCAGCACGTCACCATGGCGACATATTATTATTATTATTATTATTATTATTATTATTATTATTATAACCCCATAACACATCACTCACTCAGGCATAAAAATCAAAATTCACTCCGACACATTCGAACCGTGTAGAATTATTAGACACGTAGGATTTAATCATGATAATAAGTCATCCTGTAAAAGCGGGATGAAGCCTGATTGCGCCTCTGCGTCGCTGTCCCCCCCGCTTCTGTGCCAGAATGGTACAGTCCTACGCTGGACTGGAGGAGGGAGGAGGGAAGTGGCGCTGGAGTAGGGGAGCGCTGTTCTCCTGTTACACCGGGAAACCGAGGACCCGAGGCATTAAACACACAGCACACATTTACAGCCAAACACTCCATCCCCAAATCAATCAGTCCTCAAGGAGACATTAACACGAAGACATAAGCAAAAGGACATCAAAAATCCAGGTGAGTGTTAATGAGAGGATGGGTAATGAGCAGGACAGTGGAGGCTAGACTGTATTACTGCATTTATTATTCAACTATACAATTCTACTCTAGAAATAAGAGCAGAACTAGAGGAAGCCTATAAAGCTCTTGATTCGATTTGATTTTGAAACAAAACAAAACAGGTCTCTTAATAATAATAATAATAATAATAATAATAATAATAATAACAGTGATGCTCCAGAAGATGAAGAATTATTCTGCTTGATCCATTTCCTCCTAACTGCATTTCATTTCTGAGCATGAGATCAGCTTTGTGTTCTTGTTTACACACCTTTCTGATTGACTAATAAACGAAACAGGTTGTTTTATGGCATTAATTGGAGAGAAGCCTGAGCCTCGCCCCTTCCATCACCTTCACACTGGGGCAAAATGTCGAGCTGAAACCCTCCTGTTGTGCGTCTGTGGTTATAACGCGCCATTAGGACTGGATTTGTGTGTGTCATGCTGGAAAATGCGTCTTTTTTTTTTTTTTGGTTGGTCGTCATGACGCGAGCAATGACCTTGCAGCAGCAGCAGCAGGAGATGATGATGATGATGAAGAAGATGGATGGATGGACGGATTGCTTTCCATCATAGATGCATTTTAAAAAATGTTGGCCATTTTGGTTTGCAGTTGTGCAGCCAAAAGAGAAATGACTTCTAGAGATGGGGTGGATATGTAGAGCTGGAATGGAGATGTAGAGCTGTAGAGATGGAATGGAGAAGTCAGGCTGAAGAAATGGAGTGGAGATGTAGGGCTGTGGAGATGTAGAGGTGGAGTGGAGAAGTAGGGCTGAAGAGATGGAGTGGAGCTGTAGAGATGGAGTGGAGATGCAGGGCTGTGGAGATGTAGGGCTGTAGAGATGGAGTGGAGCTGTAGAGGTGGAGATGGAGAGCTGGAGTGGAGATGTAGAGATGGAATGGATATGTAGAGATGCTGTAGAGATGGAGTGGTGATGTAGAACTGGAGTGGAGATGTAGAGATAGAGTGGAGACGTTGGGCTGTAGAGATGGAGTGGATATGTGGAGCTGTAGACATGGAGTGGCTATATGGAGCTGTAGAGATGGAGTGGAGATGTGGAGCTATAGAGATGGACTGGAGCTGTAGAGATGGAGTGGAGGTGTGAAGCTGTAGAGATGGAGTGGAGCTGTAGAGATGGAGTGGAGATGTGGAGCTGTAGAGACAGAGTGGAGATATAAATCTGTAGAGATGGAGTGGAGATGTGGAGCTGTAGAAACGGTGTGGAGATGTGGAGCTGTAGAGACGGAGTGGATATGTGGAGCTGTAGAGACGGAGTGGATATGTGGAGCTGTAGAGACGGAGTGGAGATGTGGAGATGGAGTGGAGCTGTAGAGATGGAGTGGAGATGTGGAGCTGTAGAGATGGAGTGGAGATGTGGAGCTGTAGAGATGGAGTGGAGCTGTAGAGATGGAGTGGAGATGTAGAGATGGAGTGGAGATGTGGAGCTGTGGAGATGGAGTGGAGATGTGGAGCTGTGGAGATGGAGTGGAGATTTAAAGGTGTAGAGATGGAGTGGAGATGTAGGGCTGTAGAGATGGAGTGGAGCTGTAGAGATGGCGTGGAGATGTAGAGCTGTAGAGATGGAATGGAGAAGTCAGGCTGAAGAGATGGAGTGGAGATGGAGTGGAGTTGTAGGGCTGTGGAGATGTAGGGCTGTAGAGATGAAGTGGAGCTGTTGAGGTGGAGCTGTAGAGATGGAGTCGGGATGCAGTCATGATTCATTGGTAGATTGGCGGATGGAGGATGAAGAACGTACCAATGGCTGTGTCTTCTGCTGAAGTGGCAGTGCATGTGAATAACAGTGAATGAGTTCATGGTTAACGTCACATCATGCTGAAATAACATCTGGTAATGATAATGGGATTGCACATATTAGTGCACTGATTTCACTCAAATGATAAGCTCATGGTTTCCCATAACCAATTGTATCGGCTAGTTACTTCCATTAGCAACCTTGTTTCTGGTGATTTCATTCCCAGCGTAAATGTAACATCAAAATACTATCTTGAAGATACACAGTGTCCATCTTAAGCCAGCTTTACACTGAATGAAGGATTCTTTGATTTGTGATTTCTTCATTTTTGCATATCGGCCAATTTAGTGCCACTGAGACCAAACCCAGCCAAATCTCAGGGTCTGAACTCTGCTACGGATTAAAATCCACCAGTAGGAGGATGTCAAACTCATGGGTTACTACAAATATGCTAGTGGCGATGGCAAAATGCAAACAAAACATGCTAATGAGCATAAAAAATATCCTTCTCACCTCAAACTAACAGCCTTTGTAGAGCCTGTTTTCTGCAGGAGAGGATTTCCTGATCACGCTGATTGATGACGCAAAGCAGGATGTAAAATAGTTATTTTATTTAGTTGCAGGTTTATGGTTGGAGGACTGCAAGTTGGCCTAGTGGTTAGCATGTTTGCCTTTTGACCAGGAGATTGTGAGTTCTACTTGCAATCAGGTCATACCAAAGACCTACTACCATCTGGCAAGGTGCTGCAATACAGATTTGAGTAGGGAGTTGAACTGTCGCAGTTACCAGAGGACTAGCCCCTCACTGTAACCCCAGTTATGTAATAGGCGAGAGGCTAAGGGCTATAGAAACGGAGACTGGCGCCACCCAATGTGCCTTAAGGGACTGGCTAGTACTTGGACTGCTTGGGAAGACCAGGTCCTGGCACGGGGAAGGACTTTGACTTTGTTTGGAGGACTTTCATCAATGATCTTAATCTGATGTCTTTGTTAGAGAATTCAGATAAGATTTTACTGGGATCTGTTTCCTTCTGCGGGATCTGTGTGGTGGTTGCCAGGGTTTCAAGGTCTGAGCAAAACATTTCCAAACCAACTACGTCTCAAAAACCACACAAAATGAAGACCTCAGACTAGTCCAAGAAATGTTGGTAGTACGTGACAGAACATTACATTATAGGCATTTAGCAAACGTTTTTATCCAGAGTGACGTACAATACACCCAGAGCAGCCTGGGGAGTAGTTGGGGGTTAGGTGTCTTGCTGAAAGGCACTTCAGCCATTTCTGCTGGTCCAGGGAATCAAACCAGCAGAACCTTTTGGTCCCACAGTTTATTCTCTAACCATTAGGCCATGGCTTCCCCCATGAACAGTTATATAAACACAAGTCATTTTAATCTTTTGACCTCACTGAGGTTTCTCTCGTGTTGTCTTGATATCCCAGATTTCTGAACTGTATTTGGGTGGAAAACCCCCCCCAAAACAATCAATCAATTTCATGATCAAATCAATTTCAGGAGATTTAAGTATATTATCAAATATGGAAATAAAAATGTACCATAACTGTGTTCTATATATTCTTGTTTCCTGCCATGTGATGACGTACAGTTCTGAAAGCAGCAGAAATAGTTCTGTAGGTCACAGATACAGTACACTGTGTGCTCTTCCACGTTCCCTTTGTTTGCCTTAGCCCATGTTTGCAGAAGTGGATTTGACTTAATTTAGATCATTTGCTTTAAAATAAGAACAGCTCGGACTATTTTCTAACTAGCGGATTTGCTTTTTCACCCCAGAAACTTATTCCAAACTCGTGTTCTCAGCACCTTTGATTTTAATTGTACAGTTTTCAGAACAAGCAAGACATAATGTTCATTACCCAATTTAGAAGCAATGCTCATTTTCCCAACATATGAACCCTGAATCACATTACACATGCTCCTACTTAACACTTGTTCCAAACATTGATCTAATGGGCTCTTAGCGAACAGAACCGTCCAGATGTTCAGCAGCTTCATCTGCCTGCTTGTGCTCTTCTTGTTCACGGAACCCCTTTTTGAGATGATTCATTAATAATCTCAGCTCTCATGTTCATTTTGGTGAGATTTCTTGCTGTGCACTTTGTCCGTGCTGCGCTTATTTTGACCGCGTAACCTTGAGAGGAACCCCCTAAGGAGCCATCAGGATGGTTGTAGAAAGCAGTTTTAAGTTCCTCACAAGCAGAAAGTGCTTTACTGGATGTATTGCTTCTTCCAGACGGATCCTGGAAATCACGTGACGCTCGTCCAGTCGGCTGTTTATTAAAGCTAATTCTGGCATACTCTGGGTTTGCTCTGGGTTACGTCTGGAGATGTGATCACGAGTGGTAGATCAGATCTGTTGGATTGGATTTGTAGGTAACTACATTAGATGGCTATGATCCAAAACAGAACCTTGTTGTTTTAGAGGTATGGTTTAGTGCTGTGTCATATCTGTTATGCAGATTTAATGAAAATGAGGACGTTGTTTGCCAAAATGGCGCCATTTTGGTTTATGAGCTTGAGAATTGGACACATTGACATTTTTCTTTTTCAACCTACCAATCTCTTTGACCTCCATCAAATATCAGTGTGATCTTGCTCATACCTTTGACCTTGATGTGACCTTTTGAACGTATGCTCCATTTTCAGGTAACACAAATAAATTGGTAGAGAGTCAATTTCATGCCCACACATTGCACGGTGCTTTGAAGACTGTCGGAGCAATTTAATATAGTTTGATTTTAACATTGTGTCAAAGCAGCTTTCCCGAAATCCACATGTCCATTTAGATCCCTAATGACCAAACCAGAGGTGGCACTGATGAGCGGTGAGGTCTTTATGATAACAGCAGCAGCTCTTCAGTCCAAATCAACAGTATCCAGGTGAAATTATTCATTAAAGCTATTTTGGGGATGTTAAATCTTTCGGAGCAGGTGAGTCAGAAGCACAGAAGCTCCAAGCAGAAGTAGAGCATTAAGATGAATCAGGCAGGTCCTGAGGGCAAGAATAGCCAAAGCAGTAGACGCCTCTCGTTTTGCTGCAAAGTGGCTGCGAGGAGATGCTGTTCCTGTGGGCGAAATAAACTGCATCCAGACGAACACCGTCTGTGCCGTAACGAGAGCTTCTGTTTGCCGCAGGGTCACCAAAACCTCGAGAAAATGTCAAGCATTTAAAAGTAGCACCAGAGTCAGAGTAGCACTTTAGATACAGCAAACTGTCTCAGTGCTGTTAAACACGGCCGTCGATTCCTTCAATAATTTTAAACCGTACTGCTGGGTTGATTCCAGCACCAACTCACAGAGGAATTTCGCAGCAATTTACAGAACTAAGCGTGCGTGAAACACGGGGAATAAATCAGTAGCCTGGGCACCAGGGATAAGCAGATTACGTGTCCAGGCTATTAGCTCTTATTATTCGTTTGCTCAGCGGATTAGTAGGTTCAGTACACAGGAAGTCATCTGAATTGCTTTCTTGTCTCATTCAACAACCAGAGAAAGATAAAACCCTCCTCATTATTGACTTTTATATTTTAAAAATTTTCAATTTGCGTTTTTAAACAAACTGACTTTCAAGCTACTTGTTTCCTGAATCCCACCACCTGCTGCACCACACACATCGGCTTTCGCCACACAGATTAACGATTTCCTGGATATCACTCATGACATATGACATTTTCTGAATCAGGAATATTCAGGTTTGTTGAACCAGTGACAAAATCAAGCTCAAAGCCGTTGTATGACATAAAAGCGTGAATATCTTTTACGTGTGAATTGAAGAGAAAATCTCGCAACTCGTCGTTGAAACACTGGCAACAAGCTGCTGATTTTTTTGCTTGACTACAAACACATGATGTGATGATAGACGCATTCTTCAAAAAGGATAGTGACTATGACTCTATACTCATTTGTGTCTGTATTAAAGCACTAGCTAACTACTACGCTGTATATTATTGTATAACATTATCTACAACGTTTTAGCCGAATCAGTTCTGGACTGTAGCTTTTAGCGAATGGATTTATAAAAAGTAATGAACTCCAGAATCTCAGAATATTTTTACTACTATAAACAAATCATTTTAAAGACGTTTTAAGATAAATAACTGTATAATCCAGGGCCTAAAATGATTAAGTTTAGTATTAGGGGTGGAGTTAGTGTTCATATCTTTTCTTATGATGTCATTTCCGACAAAATGTAACGTATCAGGCTTCTTTGAGTCAGGATTAACGCTCTCCTCTCTCTTGTAAATACACACCTTTCCTATTAATATCACCGAAGTTCCCGAATAACTAATAACCCGAGTCGTTAAAGCACTTAAAATCTTCATCCTGTTTGTATCACCAAGATTCGAATATACTGTCATCAGTTTGGTCGTAGAGCAATAAGGAGAAATAAAAGTGGTACAAAATGTCCTTTCAGTCCCAGTCACATTTCCTCCATCCTTTATTTCCACCCCCACCTGTGCACACACACCTGCCATCAGCAGAATCCCCAAACATGAGCAGGCCTTTTGTGTGTCTTTGTTTATAATGCAAATAGCTGTGGTGACGATAAAGCATATTTGGTATTCCATCTTATCATTTGGTTATTGATTATAAAGCTTGAAATGTATTATTCTGTACCTGATTCAGTGATATTCCTCGGAACGGTGTGTAGTTATGAGAAAGAGGAAGGGATTAATCACCTACTTACACATTTGGACGAACAATTATGATAAAGTGCAATATTGCTGAACGTTAACCTGTTTAGATCCCATTTTATGATACGGTTATCTTCAAAGATATGAACTACGAGATGGTATCAGAGGCTACACTAAGGTCAAGCAGTGCAAGCAGGGAGACACAGCCCTGATCAGATGCCAACAGAAGATCATTTACTATTTAACCAGTGCTATTTAGTAAATATGAAGGATGTGTTGTTATAAGACGCTACTTTCACATCGCAATTAAGCGAAAACTTTCTTTTGTCCATTTTGTGGGCGTGTCACTAAAATTCATGCAAAGTTGTATGATATTTCTGTGCATCAGTGACTGAAGCAGACTGGCTGTGTTTTTGTGTGTGGGGTTCGTAAAATTAATTAAATTCCAAACTAAGTCTCATTGTATACGATGACGTATTAGGACCATTATATATATAATATATATCTGGGGGAAATATTCCTGAGAAAAAAAAAAAACTCTGAATTTCCGAGATTCATCAGTCATAAATTTATGAGAGAAAACTCACATCTGATTTTCCTTCTTTTCTGTCTGTTAATTTGTGAGAGAATTTCTGCGTTTTTCTTGTAAATTATTGGCGTTACAATGTCAGAGAATGCTCAAGTTTTTTTTTGTAAATTTGTAACCTTAATCTCAGGAAATTTCTGAAATTTTTCTTGCAGATTTAACTTTATAATCTCTGAGATTACAATATTAATTTGTCTTTATAATTCTCTGAGATTATGAAATTAATCTCAGAGAATATCTGAGGTTTTTTTTTTGTAAATTTATGGCTTTAATCTCGGAAATTCCGAGTTTTTTTCTTGCAAATTTGGCTTTGTAATCTCTGAGATTACAATATTAATTAACCTTTATAATTATTTTAGATTAGGACATTAATCTCAGAGAGTATCTGATTTTTTTTTGTAAATTTATGACTTTAATCTTGTAAATTCTGAGTTTTTTCTTGTAAACTTGGCTTTGTAATCTCTCAGATTATGATATTAATTAATCTTTATAATTCTCTGAGATTATGACATTGATGTCAGAGAATATCCGAGTTTTTTTCCTCGTAAATTTATGACTTTAATCTCAGGAATTCTGAGTTTTTTCTTGCAAACTTGATTTTGTAATCTCTGAGATTAAGATATTAATTAATCTTTATAATTCCCTGAGATTGACATTAATCTCAGAGAATATCTGAGGTTTTTTTCCTCATAAATTTGTGACTATAATCTCAGAAATTCTGAATTTTTTCTTGGAATAGTACCCTCTTCCTCTTCCTCCTGCAGGTCTGTAATTTTTTTAACCAACATTGTTTTACGTTCAGATTAAACACGTTTTGAAGCAGTACAATTTCCTGCTTGTTTTTGGATGATGGTGAGGATGCTGAAGAAGGTGATGAGGAGGTTGCTTGATGGAAATCGAGAGAATATGAGCTGCTCATGTGACTTGAATGTATGTAGCCATGGTTAAAGTATGACATCACATGACGTACTGGTGAATACGCACGGCGTTATTTTTTAGCTCGATTTCAACATCGGAAAAACATTTTCTCTTCAGCATCTCCTCATAACCAGACTTCACTCATGAACCAGACTCGTGTGACCGGATTGTTCCACTCTGAAAGCACCTCTGTGACAAAATCGCGTCTCTTCCACTCACACTATCCTGCTGTATAATCTGAAGAGCCAGCGCAGGTCAGGGGAATACGCAGTGCTAAATCAGAACAGAGAGTCGTTGGGGTGCTGAGTTGAGTGAGTTCCTGAGGTGCGTTGAGTTGAAATGGACGAGCTGTAGTCACGATGTGTGTCCATGGCGACAGCAAGCACACAGAGTGATGAGAGACGAGTTCTGTCTTTGAAATGTCCTCCTTCCATGAAACGATGCTGGATTTCGAGGTCTCTCTGAAACCTTGCAGATGAGCCTGATCAGTTCACGGCTTAATTTCGTATTCAGAGCGCAGGTGTAGCTTTATGTTTACAGCATTGATGGGCAACCTGGACTCTGTTTTTCATCAAACAGACAGAACAAGATTTAGACACAACTTCATCCGCTCTCTGTTACCTCCTGGGTGATGTGACGCCATTTAGTCTCTGCAGCTCTCTTTATGACTTTATTTCTTCACAACAAATGTTTTAATCTGGGTAACAGGACTGAACTTCAACTCAAAACGATTCCATCAGTCAATATCAGACGATCGCTGAAAATAACAAAAATAACTCGAGGTTCATTTTTTTCTTCTTCCAGTGAAAGTCAAGAAATTCACATGATGAAACTTTCTGTTGAACATGTGAAATTTTTCGCTGAGGTGAATGAGTTCAGGTACCAGGATTGAATGAAACTAAAATGTATTTTTCATAAAAGAACACTCCAAGCAGGAGACATTAAATGAAATCATGACATTTCTGACTAAGATGAAGTGTCGCTATTGTGGGCTGTGAAAGACAAAAAGAGCAGCAAAGTGAAACGGTGCCTCCTTTTCTGTTTTATTCTCCGAACAAATCCAGACGCCCGACTTTAGACTCCAGACAAACGGCTTCTATTGTGTGTCATTTTTAAAGCGGCATTGTTCCATCTCTAGTGGCTTATCTGGTCCACGTTAAAGCCATAAGGAAAGTAAAAATGCGAAAGCATCCTGTATTCTGTACTAATGCAAACTGGCCTTCATTGTGTTTCATTAATTGCAAGCAGTATATTTGTATTCGGGTTAAAATGAAATCCCAAAAACATGAGTCAGTGTAATAGTAGGACTGCATTGATATGAGTAATTTTTTTGGTCCTCTTCCATACGATACCAGAAGTCGTGTGCTGAACTTGTCGTGATGTTATTTTGTTGAATAGTGAGTGTGAGGAGGTGCGTGAGCAGAGCCGTATCACTGAGCGTGGTCTTTAAACAAGACCATCAATGATGGCGTAGCTCACTCCAACCCCATCTAGTCTAGATGATGTAAAGTGAATGAATGATCTAGAATGATCTAAAGTGGGCCACCTTACGCAATAAATGTTGCAAGCTATTTGCACTACATACTGTACAAGCTATATATAGAAGCGATATCCACCCTAGGAATACCGACCTATTTACCAGAAAGAATCCAAAACGGCAAAGAATTGACTGAGAACAAGCGATTTTTGTTGAAATGCTCATTAAGGCTTAATTAGTCCATAACTTCATTAATAATCGTAATTAAGCAAATCTGGGTAGAAGTTTTATGCACCCTAGGTACCCCGACCTTCATGCCCGAAAGAATCAAAATCAGTGAAGAATTGAAGGAGAAGAAGCGATTTGTGTGGAAACTGCTCATTAGAGATTGATTAATTACTCCATATCTTCATTATTAATCGCAATTATGCAGATTTGTGTAGAAGCTATATGCACCCCAGACAGACCTACCTTCCTGCCAAAAAGAATAAAAATCGGTGAAGAATTGAGACACAAGAAACGATTTTCATGAAATGTGGATGACGCTGGATGGACGACGGAATACGATGTGAATTGCACTTCGACTTGAGAGCTAGCTGTCTCAGTGCTCGCAGACGTGAACTGCTCTCACACTTTTATCAGGTTACTTTTATTCCTAGAAGATGCTGTCGTTTCTCTTCTTGATATTTTCTCAGAGCAAAGTTCGCAGACTGATTTGCTTTGAAATGCGTCCAGGCCGTTGTTGTTTCATGCCGTTTGTTCATTAGCATGACATTGTACATGTGTACACTGGGTTTATGTCACACAGCATGATGTTGGTTTTGGAGCATTTTTCTGACTGACTATAAGAATGACTACGATACCTGATAACAGCGTCAGTATCGATGTGTCCCTGTACACTAGAATACAAAGGTCATGGTTTGTTGATGAAAAAAGGAACGTGTCTCTCATTTGTATCATTTATCCACAAAATCTCAAATATACAAGTCAACTGAAAATCAAATAAGCTTGATAAAAGAAGTTCATTATTAGCTGTTCCTCCTGGATTTTTGACGTGATGTTTGAACAGACAGTAGGGTTCATCAGTTGCCCCCTAAAAATGAAAAGTTCCTCCGATCATGATGCATTTTTGTTTTGATGTTCCTTTTGGTAAGAAAACACACTGGGTGAAATATTTTGACAAAATTCAAAAGTTTAATGGTGGCACCAGGAGC
>JAPFFA010000011.1:38169783-38182129 GCA_026153275.1 Sciades herzbergii | reverse complement strand
TCCCCCCCCCCCCCCCCCCCCCCCAAAATATTATTGGCGTTCTTGTATGAAGGGATGAAATGTTTGTTAGAAGGGACTTGATGTTTATGATAAATCTGTATATTTGGATATAATATATAAATAAATTGTATTTGCTTTTAGCTTGACTTCTCATCGATCTAATGCTGGTGTTGGATTTATAGAAATTTTCAACAGGTTTCATTAAGATTATTAAATTGATTTTTATTAGAAACATTTACAATACATGTTTGGAAAGTAATAAAATAACAAAAAAACCTAGTATGGCATACATACATTGGTCAAATATTAAAAAAAAAAACATCCAAAAAAAAGAACTCAGAGAACATGTGCTAAGAAATAAACCTGCAAAATCGTATGCCTCGTGTGGGCACCACATGTATGACCAAAGGTTTTGAAGAAAAAAAAAATAAAAGAAAAGGGGAAAAAGAACCAAGGTTTTGAAGTATTGGCTAGCCAAAAACGATCCCTATGTTATGGCGAACCTTTTCTCACTCACCAACAAGAACCTAAACACTTAGAGCAGGAGATGCTGGTCCAAAACTAATGCACTAAGACCACTACATGAGTTTATATGAAACACCTTTTTCTTTCTTTCTTACTTTTTTTTTTTTATTCTTTTTAAATTTTTTTTTCCCTACTGAGTCAGAAGATTCTGAAAACTACTAAAGACAGACTGTTGGAGCGGCGTTACCTATCCAAAGCAAGCCCAAAAGAACATGATCACCCCTTAAAACCCTGCCCTGCCCCACCCTACCCCACCCTTTTTGTGTCACCATCATACTGAAACAAATCAAACCACGCTACACAATTAGCTTTGCCATTTATGAAGTCAGAACAGTTGAGATACAATTTCACCATGTAAGAGCTGAGGCTATCCTTCAACATAAGCCACCGTTATAGGATTTCCTGTGAGTGATGAAAATCTACAAGCGAGGGAAAAGAAAAACAACCAAGTATTCATCAGCCCTTTAGTGTAGTAGTGTGTACAAAAAGCCTTCACTTGTATGCAACAAAACATTTGTAGTACCATTTTCCAGCCTGGTGATGATACAAGATACATGCAAACTACGGTGTTGTAGAATATGAGTGTGTTCTGTGTTTACTGTGTTTTACCAGCATAGATCTACTACATTACACGAAGCTATAGAAGCGGAAACGGTGGGGCAGTGAATATGTAACGTAATGTTCAAAACACTTAAGAGTACACTATTTGGTTTTTTGCGTAGGAATTGTCTAGAATGTAGTAGATATATGCTCAAAAATGGGTGTGTATATATGCACAATTATCCACCTGCTTCTCCATTCCACACACCTCTGTGACGCCCTTTCACTTCACTTCACTGCAGTCGATACAGGTGAAGCGTTTTAAAGCAAAAGTAGAAAGAAATTAAATCTTAAAAAAAAAAGTAAAACAAATTCTATACAGTATTGAAACCAGAAATGAGGGAGTAAAGGATTGTGTTCAGTCAGCAGTATGGGGTTAGTTAAAGAACAGCAGGCAAACAACACGTGTGCCAAGTGTTGATGCAGTGCTAAAATGTGATTTGAGGCACAAACTTGAGACTAAAATACCTCCTAATCCTAAAAAATATTTTTTCTTTTTTCCTGAACTTATTCCATCGTTAATGCTTGAAAATCTGAAGTTAAAATATAATCCTTTAAAAGCCCCTACCACCCGCCTCGTTTTACACCGTCAGAGGTATGAAGGATTTATCTAACTTTTTTTTATTTATAAATAAAAAAATTCTATAATCTTAATTTTAGTAGAAATCAACATCGTGCTTTTTTTTTTTTTTTTTTAGAAATATATTAACTTTTTACTTTTTTATTAATTAAAAAACAAAATGTCTCGAAGTTACTTATAAATATGTTTGCTTCATTTTAAGATATTCATAAATAACATCCAGATACTGACCTCTCCCTCTTTGTATGAAATAATAACCCATGTTAGCAAAATAGAATCTTAAGAAAAAATGTTATAAGATAAGACTTTTCCCCCTTACTTGCTTTGTTTCGGGAGAATTTGAACAGATACGGCGGAGCGATGACTTTTCCAAACCATGGCATCAAAAACGTAAAGCTTTTGTCTGTGTCTGACGGTCCGAAAAGCAAATTATACACAGATGGAGTGGTCTGGTTGGTTGGTTTGTTTGTTTATTTATACATTCAAATGCACTGTCCTGTCTATAAAGGCATTAGAATTGCTTTAGTGCATTTAGTATCTTCGCTGCTGTTTTCTAGATAAATGCCTGCAGTCCTGCTAACTGGATTTATGTCAGTGATTTTTTTTCTTCTAGTTCTATTATTAAAATTCCATAGATGTCAATATGAACGCTATGCAAAGTTTAAAAAAAAAAATAATGGAAATATTGTGACTGCCATGTAATTGTGCATTAGATACTATAATAGATAGATAGATTGATAGATAGATAGATAGATAGATAAAAGTTCAGGGGGGGAAAAAAATCTTAATACATCATTATTTCAAACACTAGATGAAGTCATTACTAAAGCTCTCTGTATAACACGTAGCTCTATTATATCCACAGATCTGAACTGATAATAAAAAGGTAAATGCTCTGTAATAAATCAGCATGCATAACCAATATGGATCTAAAAAGGATTATTATTATTAAACCACGTTACCACTATGTACTTACTCCAAAACTAAAGTTTCTTAAACGTTACCTTCACAAAATACAACGCATTGGCACTGAAACAAAAAATCCTTCCTTCCTTCCTCTCTTCAGTTCCAAATAAACAGATCGACTCCGTAGCCCTGTTGTGTTTTCACACATTTAATACAATGATTCTGATTCGCTGTGGCAAGATGCATCTCAATCTTATCAACATCACTTGGATTGTAATTATTAATCATTAAATCTTGTTTTTTGAACTGCCACTGTTTTCCACAGGCTTTCTCCTCTCCTTTATTTTTTAGTGCTATATTAACTTTCACTTTTTAAAATTATTATTCTTTTTTTTTTTTTTCCTTTTCAATCTTATTTCAATTCTTTGGCTACCATAAACACTCAACTTAATCTTCATCCTTCTATCGGGATTAGAACTCGTCCCACTCTTAATAATATAAACAAACTGTCCAACAAAACAAAAGTTTAGAACTTTTTTAAAATAGTTTCATAATTGGCTTAAATACTGAAATATATTCTCACGATATGCCTATGGTAGTCACATTTTTTTTTTTATTATTATTTTAATGATATAGCTATCTCCGAATATATTTGAGTAAATACAAATTTTTTAATAGCAAATAAATGCTACTCTGTTTTAAAAATGTACCTGGCTCTTTGCAGTGATTTGCTGGGAAAAAAACCGTACGGGATTGCTGAAATTCGTCCCGTTCCGAAACTTACTCTGTGAACACGCGTTTCATTCGTAAGCACTAAAAATCAGCTAATGATGAGTTATTGTGGGTCAGAGAAACGACGCAGGATCAGTGCTCATGTCTGGAATGGTGTGTTTCTGAATATCGGACAATGTGCAAGCTTTTAAGAAAGTGTTGTATTTGTAGGTTTTTTTTTTTTCGTACACCTAATAAGCAATGCCTATATGAAGTTCTGTACAACTTTGAAAGCTACGCATTGTTGTATTTGTCATTAAAACAAACAGTTATTGCTAGGATGTATTCCCTCACCTGAAGAATGTGAGGAGTCAGGAATACACTTTTCTCTCCCTCTCTCTTTTTTAAAAATTTAAATATCAACACGGGTACAGTTTTCTTAAAAAAACAAAACAAAACCCAAGCCACTGAATGTGATTTGCATAATTATATCAGTTTTGGCTTTGACAAGAAAAAAGACACATCCTGCATATATACTTTCCTCCACATAGGCCATTGTTTATCCTGTATAAGTACGATTCATTCTGATCACGAAAGAGTTAACTTTCATGCTTAGCGCTTTGTTTTAAGAGAAGCGTAGGTACTGTTTGAGGTGGAAAAAAAAAAAAAAACTGCGTCAACCAGATTGCGTTCAGAGATTTGTTTAGTCCTTCATTTTCTCCCAGTGCAAAGTAAAAGAACATAGTTGAAACGACAACAAAACAGAATAAAGTTGTTAGAAGTTGTGTACGGTGCTTTCCAGCTGTTTGGTTTCAGAGATACGCTGCTCGTTTTTGATATAAGGTGCTTCTCTCTTATCCAGACATGAGTGTGTACAGTAAAAACTTCTCCCTTGTGAATCAGAATGCCCGTGCAGCACTGTAAATCAGATTAAAAATGTTCATCCTTTGCAGTTAGAGTCTAAATGCTTTAAACAAACTAAAATTTGTTTGGTGAAATGATCAGACTGTACCAAGTTCCCTCTCATTTCAATAAAATATCTTTTCCAGGGATGTCTAATGGACGACTAGCGCTATTGTTTAGCGGTCGTGAGCTTACCCCGACACCCAACCAGCAGTGGTGCATGAAGTCTCCAAAGGGACAAAACTGACCCATTTCAGATGGACTACATTTCTCAGTGCTTCTTTTTCTTTCTTTCTTATGCAGAAGCCCTCTTGAAGGGGGAAAAATCCAAAAAATGGAGACTTTCCCTATCCTGCAAAACACTCTAATCCCCTCAGCCAAAATCCGCGATGTTGATATGCAGGACTCGGGTGGGTGTGTAATTTGATTCAGCTCTAGCAGCCACTAAATGGGGCGTCTCCACCCAGCTCTCCTGTCAATTTCAATTGTCTGATTTCATTTTGGACTTGGACGTCTTGCTCCCATTGGCTGCCTGTGGCCGTTGGCTTGGGGTTTAGGGGGTGAGGAGTGGGGGTGGTGGGGGTTTGGTGAATCGGGGCGGTTGGACCAGGATGGTCATGCACATGGTGAAGCGCAGAAAAAAAAAAAACCTCCATGGCAACTTCGATCGACTTGCACTCCCTCTCGGACACGTCAGATCTGCCGATTTCTTTCGGGGAGGGACTGAACTTTTGAGTCCGAGCAAAAGCACTAGCAAGAACAATTACCATCTGCCTATAATTTTACTTTTTGGGCCAATAAAATGAGCACGTCCACGTTTTATTGTAAACAAAAACAAGTTTTGGGTTGAGCGCAACCTTCAGAATTGGAACAAATAACTGTTTGCTATATAGAAAGCCTGCCATCATGTGCACTCTTTCTCTCTCTGTCTGAAATAAAATCTGCACTTGGGATTTTTTTTCCCTCTTCGTCAGGACAAAGGAGGCCCCATTTCCTCGGTGGGAATACTAAAGCTCCGAGGAGCAGGAGAGCAGAAGGAGGAGGGAGGGAGGGAGGGAGTGAGAGTGAGTGAGTGTTGGAGGGATGAAGGGAGGGGCCCCAGCTGCACCTAGTCAAGCTTTTCTGCGAGGTTGGTAGGGGGGAGTAAGGGCAGCGTGGGGTTTTGGAGTGTCCATGGCAAAACGGACTTTCCCCAAGTTGCTTGCACCTGGTCTGTGTCACATGACTAATTCCCAGCTCCTCATTGGGTGAGAATGCGCTCCGGGGGAACATCCCACCACTGCGTTAAAACAATACGCCTGCTTTAGCTGAGCAGTTGTGGTCGTTATAGCCTAGGAAGGGGACGGTTAAGCAGCGAGTGGGATCAGGACACTCCACTCCCTAAAAGAAAAAAAAAAAAAACCTCGGGTCACAATATGAAACACCTGCTCACGAACGGCTTCAATAAAAGGACGGAGAGGCAGCAGGCACTTCGCAAACGTGGGGACCGGGGGAGCCGCATAATTTTTCTACTATAGCTCCAAGACTCACTCTCTCTTCCTTTTGTGGAGGGTCTATTCAAGCTCAGATTAGCGAGCACCTTCTCTTCATGTTTCGTTTAGCCATGATCGAAAACTGCTCGCTGAGAAGTTAAACGTGGTGGTGATGTGAGGAGGCCAATATGCTGAAGAGAAAAATGTGAATGAAATTAAAATGGAGAACACCTCCTTTTGGAAGTTCAAGAACGTTTGAGCTGACTAGTCAGGTAATAGCTCAATACTAGGACATCCTTTTCAGTTTTAAAATACGAGAGGTATAAAGCAAGAAAACATTTTTCTCCTCTTATCACAAAACCTCAAATCCCTCAATCACCATCAAAACCAGTAAAGACAAAATCAAAACCATCCTTCAGTTAGTTACTGTCGAGTTGTTTAGTTTGCTATCGAAGTAAGTGTTTGAATGCACAATATCCTGTGTGTGTGTGTGTGTGTGTTCCAAATCCGCATCTTCACAAAGCAGGATTAAACAAATACATAAAACGTTGTTGTTTGTTGTTTTCAGTGACAATCAAGCGATCAGTTTTAAGGTGCAATGATGGACTTTAGATTCAGTCATTATCTGCTTTGCCTTTAAAAAGCGTATTTGTCTATTTACAGACAAATGCTGGGATGTAAAACTATATTCTTTCCAATCATTATTAATCAAAATTAACATTTTTAATAATAATTATATCTATATTATAATAATCATAATAATGGTTATAACGTCCAAAATAAACCAAAATGTGTAAAACATTCACATTTCTGTTTCGACCCACATTGCAATTCATGTGGAAAAACAGCAGCAGTAAAAAAATTAAAAATAAATTAACAGCAAAAAAAAGAACATTAAGAGTTAAAATTTTCCCCATTTTAACAAAACTTTTATAAAATATATATATGCATATATGTGTGGGTATATTTATATATAGATATATATATATAAAAGAAAAAATCTGAAAATACCTCTTACTCTTTTTTTAGTAAAGCAAGCAGTGTCTTCTAAAATATCTGCTCGTTTTGATTTTTTTTCATTTTCTGAAAAAAAGCAAGACGTACATGGGGCATACTGACCAATACTGACCAAACAAATGCTAAACTAATTTAAAAAAAGAAAGAAAAAAAAAAAGTAGGTCAAAATGTCTAGTTGAAACCAATGCACCAAGAAAAGGAAAAAAAAAAAACCCAAACAAACAAAAAAACCTTTTTAAGAGAAGATCCGGATGGCCTGGGTGACGAGCGTGTGGCAGACGGGGCATTCGGGATGGCTGAGCTCACAGATGCGGATGGCGCATTCCATGCAGAAGAGGTTGTGGCCGCAGGGCACCAGAGCGGCTGTCACTTTGCTCTCGAAGCAGGTCATGCAGTCCCGGGTCGAGGTGGGCTCGCTGTGGGCACGCCGAGCCTGGGCATGGGCTGACCCTATGCCAGCGGATCCGGCACTGCTGGTTCCAGAAGGTTCCGGAAGACCTGGAGACAGTCTGGTCAAGGGCAAGGGCAGGCCTCCGAAGCTCTTGGAGCGCTGTTGGACATAGTAGGCTACTTGTTTGGGATAATCAGGGTCACCCCAGCTCTGGGAACCTTCAGAACCGAAGTAGGAGCACGGCTTGTCTCCGTTGGTCGGGGTCGAGAAGTCGGATTTGCCATAAATGCCCATACCAACTCCAACGCTTCCACTTCCGGTACCTCCCAGCACGGTGTCAGAGAAATTCTGGCGGTAACTGCTAGCAAGTGGCTTACGTTGACCACCTTGGAGCCCCCAGGCGTGCTGGAGGCGACTCTCCGGTCCACCGTTGGTGCTGTTCTCAGTAGCCAGGCAGTCGTTCTCGTTGTTATGGTCGTGCAGGGTGCCAGTGCGTGAAGCGATATGCGCCTCGATCTCCTCCCGCGCTCGCTCTGCATTGCCTGGCGAACCGGTGATCTCGAAGACAGGGTCACGATCGCGGCTCGGAGTCACGATATACGTGCACGTCTGCTGTTGGATGCGCTTGATAGTGGAGCCTTTAGGGCCCACCACCAGACCTACCACACGGTAAGGCACGCGCACCTGGATCGTGGTCTGGCCTGGCAGCAGGGCGGGCGGAGAACCATTAAATGACACGCCCAGCTTGTTCCGGGATGCACGCAACATGGAGAAGTGCTCAGCCGCCGAGATGATCTCACGTCTAGCTAAAGCCACGTCTTCTTTACGACCAGTAATGAGAAAGACGGGCTCTTCGCCTCGCACCGGGGTCTTGATGTAGGTGTTAGTTTTGGCCCTCAAGGCTTTGATTTTACAACCTGCGAAGTGAACGGAGTAGCATGAGTGACGATCAGTGAAATGGTCAACAATAGGTGTCCATGTTGTTAATTTATTTATTAAGGAATCAGTATCTCTTCATTAGCATAAATTAGGTATGTAACTACACTTATGATTTATCAAGATATTTTAAATGTTTAAGTAAGTTAAAACACAGATTAAGACACAAAAATAAGTCATATTTCTTTAACATTAAAATATTTTTTTTAAATCTCATTTTGTTGCAATTACAGTACACAAAGCACCCGATACTAACAAACTGCCCTACGAGAGAGTGTCCTGTATCGCTATAATATGATGACGAGGAATTGTTCAATGTCTTAAGTAAAATTCAGATACTTGAATGTTATATTGATGTTGCGTTTAAAAAAAACTACCAAATTTTCACAACATAATCTGTTAATTCGAGGTTTTAAAAGGTCACCTTGAAACCAATCCACATCTGAGGAACCTTTGAGGAAACTCTCAAAGTCCTCTATGATGTCAAGTTGAACATTGAGGAAATTCATACATCAGCATGTTGTCCAATACATCCTGTAGATCTGCAATTTGGTGACCCCCCCCAGCTGTTTCTTTCCCGGGTGTTAGTAAAATTTTATTTTGCTAAATTGTCAATAGAAATATTACTATGTCTGTAATAATTATGAGAAAATCATTTGTATAATTCTCCTGCTGTGATGAACCAAACAGGGCCTTGAAGCTACTCGGTACTGTCTGAAAAATACTCAGTGTGTTTAACTAACTAATTAAACACAAAAATATGTAAATTTTAGATGTTGTTTTTGCAGGAATAATAAGCAACACTGTGGGGGTGGGAACGTGATTTCAGTAATGACAGTCATACAAACACTCCAGATTTACATCAGACAGAAATACTCACCTGTCTTCTCCATGAGGGTCTACTTTATCTGTTTATGATATGCTGATTATGGCAATCATGAGAAGGTCAATTCAAGTGAGAGCACAAAACAAGGGATATGCACCGTGCATGTCAAGTACTGAAACACGTGAGCTCAAATAGAAATTCATCATTCAATTTGTCTACAAATATAACAATATACGAATATTGTGGAAGAGAATTTCATTTTATTCCAGGATAGAGATGGTTTCTGATCTACTACAGCAAAGGCCGCTGTTGTTTTGCTGGCCGAGAGGCCTGGTGTGGATCTGGCTCGTGGCTCGGTGTGTACAGCAGCCACTAAAAAAAACCCCCCACAACCTGGCTGGAGTGTGTATTCAGCGACAGCATGGTGTGTGAGTACAGCCCTCCTGAGCAGACTTGGCAGGCGCTGCAGGTGAATGGAGCGCGCTTACTACGACCATTCAGACTCCAAGCGCTCTGCTCAGCCTGAACAATGAATGATGGCAGAGAGGCAATCAGTGACCACGTTCCTTATCTATCCATCAGTCAAGCTCAAGTCATGATGTTTCACGGGTGTTCGTACTGATAATCAACGTGTATGTAAACGTGCATAGAAGAAGAAGAAGCAGCACATTCATACTGCTTGTGGTTTCTGAATTTTACACCCGCCCCCTTTCCAGTTGAAGCAGACAAGTCAGTGGTAGAAATACAATAAACCATTGTTACCATTTCCTCCACTGTGGAAAAAAACAGCACAGACAAATCCCATCTCTAGCTGTGCTCTGACTGAAACGTTTTACTATTAAAGCACCGACTCAAAAGAAGCTGTTCCTTAAAAAAAAAAAAAAACCCTAATCAGCACTTTAGAGTGCAGACGATGGTGCTGCACTTGGACTGGCATGGCAAGGCAAGGCAAGGCCCTGCCCCATGCCACTCCTCCTGCTCTCCGGTCCAAATTCAAGGGCACACTTCATATCAAGCGTCAAAAGCAGCACGTAGGAGACGGGATGAAATCGGAGTCCACATGCACAACAGACTTCATTTCGCATTCAGCCTGAGCACCATTCATGACCCCTGGAAGCTTGGATGGATGGATGGATGGATGGGATGTTGTATCGGCTGCCTGGGCGTGACCCTCCTCCTGTGAGCGATGACTCTGAGCTCACTCGTCTTCTTCATCTCTTTAGCTCCAAAGAAACACTAAGTAAACACCGAACAAAGCTGCGATACCTGACCCCAAGGAGCAATTGTGTGTTTTTTTTTCTTCTTCTCCAAACCCCTGAATGATGTGAAGACACCAGACACAATAAAATAAAGCCCCACCACTCCAACAGGGCTCAGTCTCCCAGCTTCAACTTGCATGTTGTTGGCCCAACAATAGCATAACGTCATAGAGCAGGATCTCCTTTCACTTTTAACCGCCATTCAGACAGGTTTCCCTGCGTCCTGAGGTTGATGAATAGCCCGATTTCAGTTCCACACCACCACCTTGCGTTGTCGCACTGTCACTTTCGCGCCTTTTGTCTTGACAGCCGTGTCCTCTCTCTCTCTCTCTCTCTCGAGCAAGTTTGAAATCAACGACACTAAAGACGCAACTACAGACTGCATTCATATTCATTCTCGAGGTAACCCGAAAAGGACAAAAAACACTCATTGACCCTAGATGCAAATCAACCCCCAGGATCATAAAGATTTTTTTTTTTTACCCGCCGTTTTGTAGCTATGAATTGTTTTTTTTTTTTCTCTCTCTCTCTCTCTCTCTCTCCTCCTTCTCGTCCCTGGCGCTCAGACGACAAAGGAAGCGCGTCTGCACACGAGCACTGATGGCGCGGAGCTGGAAACAACGCGACCACGAGGTTTAACGCCCCTTGCTGGTTATTTTTTTATTTCCCTTGCAACAAATTGTCGGAAATGTATCATTCTGCACATGATTTTCCCCCCATGCACTGTAAATTGTTGCTGAATGGCCACAATGTGAGCTGAATAACCAAACAGGAGCACCACTCCCACTCCTTCCCAAGGACTACAAAAACAAGCTCAGGATGTATAGCTTGGGATATTTTCCAAACACCAAATCAAAATCACCCTGAGAGACAAGGTGTGAGTTTGTCTCAACAAGTTGAAACAGTGGTAAACAGTCTTTACCTTGCCTGCCCACTATTTCCGCCACATGTTCCGAGCTGGGCACGGGCACACACTCGGTGATGTTGCAGCCACGCGCTTTGGTCTCGGACCCGGAGCCCTCGTACAGCGCGCACAACTTGCTCTTGCCTTGTAAGATCCCGGCTTCTCCAGCATTACCTCCACCACCTCCACCACCACCACCTCCTCCGACGCTGTTGGCGTGGCCGTGGCCGTGGTGGTGGTGGTTGTTGTTGTTGTTGCTGCAGCTGCTGCTGCGCTCCTGAACTCCGGCGCCCTCCTCGCTTTCCCCGAGCCCGAGCAAGGAGAGCTGGCCCAGCGCAACCCGCAGCGCCCGCGACTCCTCTTCCTCCTCATCCGGCGGCGCCAGGAGGCTCTCGGTTCCAAAGCCGGAGGCGGCCAGTTCCGAGCCGTAGCCCCCATTTTTCTCCATGATCCCTGACAGCACCAGCAGGCTAGGCATGGCTAACAAAGAGTGTGAGACAAAGACCCGGAGAGCGAGACTGGAGAAAGCAGAGCATCCGCCGCCCTCCTCCTCTTCCTCCTCCTCCTCCTCCTTGCTCCCTCCCTTTGGCTGTTGGTCCCTCCCATAGACCCTCCCTCTTGGTCACACTGCTGTATCTCCTAACGCTTTGCATTGTGCACAAGGAAAACAAGGAGACGAACAGGGTTGCCAGATCACACATTTCCATCCAGACCAAGGACTGTACCACTGCCACGGTACACTTTACGCAGGATGAAAAGTATAAAAAGCTGCAGAATCCCAATATCTAAGCCGTGAAACTGGTGTAAGAGTTAACAGGGATAAGGGAAAACTAAAACCCACCCACCAACCATTGGTCATCCATGCAGTTATCCAATCAGCCATGTGGTAGCGGAAAAATTCATAAAATGCAGGTACGGGTCAATATCTTCAGTTAATGTTCTCATCAAACATCAGAATGGTCCTCGGGCTGCTTTGAGTATTTCAGAAACTGCTGATCTCTTGGAATTTCACACATAACAGTCTTTCGAGTCTCTGGAGATCAGATGAGAACGATCAGACCGGTTTAAACGGACTTGAAGTCCAAACAAGACTGTCAGTAATGGCGTAGCTCACTCTGGCCCCATCTAGTCCAGAAGGAACGATCCAAAGTGGGTCACCTTGCGCAATACAGTGAATATAAAAAGTGTACACACCCCGTCAAAATGATAGGTTTTTCTGATGTAAATATATATCAGACAACGATAAATAATTTCAAAACTTTTCCCACCTTTAATGTGACCTATAACCTGTACAAGTCAATTGAAAAACAAACAAA
>JAPFFA010000011.1:36081715-36093640 GCA_026153275.1 Sciades herzbergii | reverse complement strand
ACGAGTCACGATATAAGGTTACTAAAACCGAAAACGTAACTGAATAACACGTTAATTAAGAAATAAAGCAAGTTTAAGAATGACTTCAGTTCTCCTTTAAACTATGATTGGGGAATTATTGACAAGAGGTTGTCAGTTCGATTCCCTGGACCAGCAGGAATGGCTGAAATGCCCTTGAGCAAGGCACCTAACCCCCGACTGCTCCTCAGGCTGCTCCGGGTATCTTGTACGTTGCTGTGGATAAGAGCATCTGCCTGTGATGTAATATCAGGGCAACACAAGAATTACATGATCTGTACTACTAAATTACACGCATTTCATTGCTCAGCCTGTTCCTGCTAAAGCTATAAAAATGCAATCAGGGCCAGGGCGTGCGATTTTGTCTGCGAGAACCGTATTCATTTAACTGGATCTGAACATCAATTCAGGTCTTATTATCAGGAGAGCAATCCAAGCAGAAAGGGCACCCGCATGTGACCTCGGACATGAGATGAGAAATAAAAAGGAAGGATAAATTATGCACGGACCTCTCGGTGCTCGCAAACAACAACTCTGTAATTTAACCCAGCAGAGCGTCAGGCCCGTGATGTGATCATACTGTGGAATAAAATCATAGTGTTGAGTGAATGACAGGGGATCAGATTTAAACGACAGGCTGCATCAGCGCGAGACTGCAATCGTTGATGGTATTCGGTCGACGCAGCATGGGACGCCCGAGTAGAACCTCCAGGCTGTTGTGGCATGTTGGATTAGATGGTCAAAGCTTGAAAACTGCTGCTCTTTCATGCGGACAGGGAAGGAGAACTGAAAAAGCAGGTAATCCTTCATTCCTTACCGTGTAGACTTCAGAACGTATTTATACCCTCCACAAAGCGTTACGAAACTCTCGATCAGGCTTGTGCATATTCCATACAACAGCACAAAGGGAAAAAATTAAATAAAAAGAGGCAAGTCTAAGATTTCGGGCTTCATTTGCATTTAAAGGAAACGGTTATAAATCATTCAATAAATTCCCATAGCGACGCAGCTACAAAGAGTTTATGCTGAATTTAAAAACCAGCAGCAACTTCGGATTCTGACGAACAGCCATTGGAGTGAGTGGAAACGGGACTGGTAAATAAATCTAAACCACGAATTTCCGTACACTTCTCGACCTCCGGTTTACAAGCGTCCAAAACGCACGAGTGGGCGTGCACACTTGATTAGCTCAGGAGAATTACACGTAAACGCTTGTGATGTTGCTTCAGGAGCCTGAAAGAAATGTCAACGTCAATATTCACTACCAATCTGGAGATAAATGGAAACCGAAGCTATTCCAGTTCCCTCATCTCATCAGCAATAACTCTGTATGAAGGAAGTGCAATTAATCAAAGATTAATCACGATCACAATTAGCATTAATGCGTGCACGTCGCAACAATCTTGCTAGGAGACCGCCGCCTTACGTCTGCTCGGTCGAAAGCTTTACCGCGACGCAACAAGACAAAGGAAGTGAGCTTTTAATAGTTAATTGCATGACCCTGACTTTTGCCAGAACAATGTGACTCATCCTCATTAAGCATTCAGTAATGAAGACATCAGGAAGACTGAGAGTGCATCAGGCAGGGAGAAGGCAAGGGAAATGGAGAAACGGTGAAGAAAAGAAGAAAAAAAAGAGCAGCTGCCTCTGAAAGGAAATATTCCAGGGACTGCAGGAGGACGTGCTTGCCTGTTGAGACTGCTTTTGTGACATTTGATTTGACTCTGTGGTTCATTTTCGATCTGGAATCGCCACGTCGACCGACCCGGCACTGCGTTTAACAACTCGAGCAAAGATGGGTGCCAGGCACACGCAGGCTCCTCTTAACTAATATTAATGGCCACTAATCTGTGATGCCCAGTGGAATACTGAACAGAGTGCAGATCTCACTACACGGGCGTAATCGGGGAAAAAAATGAGTCTGCTCCTTGGCTGTCTGGATCCGAGAAGGGTCAGTGTTTGAGGTTTGAGACGTGGTTCAATTCCAGCCACACGAAGACACTTGTTACAATGCCAGGCTTCAGCCTTGACTCCATTTTCATCCTTATAACAGGTGATGGGAGAAATAGGCAGACAGAGGAGAGACGAGCTGGAAGGGGAGGGCGGATTATTGCTATGGACTAGCAAACGGTGTCCAAGTGCATATCTGCAAAATGGTGAACGATTTCATATTTCACACTCGATCTGAACAGAGCACCTCTGGTGAATCTCTAATGACCGAGTGCAATGGACAGAAAGTTCAACAGGATTTATAGTGGCACAACATCAGAATAACAAGCGCACACACTCTGCAGCGACGCGTTTGTGAGCCACCCCAAAGGACCTTTGGGTTTTTTTGCTTAGTGTTGTGATTAAAGCTGTTGGATGAAGCCGGGTGCGTCATGGCTCTCTGGATATCAGCTGCTTCAGATTCACTACCGTGGATAAGGGAGAAAAAGTAGATCAAGCCAACACAGATATACACCAAGTTTTGCGGTCGGTTTGTGGACCCCGGCAGGTAAGCGTAAACCTGATTGGCCAGAAACAACCTGGCGTAGAAGAGTTGGGCTTGACATGGGCTGAAGCTCAGAGGGTAGCAAAAGATGGCACAGAATGGCATCGACGTGTCGCCATCATTTTATTTTGCCTTATTTTCCACTCGGAAAGATAAGAAGCTGCCTGAATAATTCAGTGCGTCACACAAAAGGAGGAGATGAGCTGTACATCATCTCTCTCATAATACGTCTTCGTGACAATTTCCTGATTTATATTCTCTGCTGTAAGGAAGTTTCAGATAGCAAAATTAAAATGGCAGCTATCGTCAGGTTCACAGCAGTCCGTCCTTTCTTGCGTCTCCAAAAAAAGTGACTTGCGGGCAAAATTAATTTGCTTCGATACGGAAATCTCGTACATCATCCTGCATCAACAAGAAAAAGGCCGTTGACTTTGGTATGCAACTACAATGCAGAATGGAACCTGCTATACCTGCGAGAAAACATTTAAAGCTGGTTCAAACTCCTTCAAGAATGGCGAGATGTCAATTTAAAAAGACTATATCCGCAAGCGGCGAGGAAGGGCGGAGGAACACCTCCGGTTCCATGACCTGTCACACGTCATCGTCATGCAATGCACACGCATCTGAGATGTGCAACAAAAGCCTGGGGATCTGATGTGTGCACCACCAGTGAGGAGTTTTTAGGCATGGATAGGTCAAACTATACACCGGGCAAAAAGTCTCAATGACATGTGGGGGCGCTATGGAGTCCCCCGGATACACCCGGGGCCAAGCCTCTATCCCTGAGTAGCGGTGGCCAGGAGTGATGTATGTACCAAATTTCATGAGTTTTCGCCTACGGGAACCACCTCAAAAACAGCTAAATCAGAAGCAGCAGCAGCCAAATGATGAAGAAAAAGAAGAAGAATCCTTAGGAAAACAATAGGGCCTTGTACCTCTGGTGCTTGGGCCCTAATAAACGGTTTCACAGTGTTGGGTGGGTTCTTCAGGTTTGGCACATTGTGCTGCAAGTTCTCCATCACGCACATGAAGGCAAGTTCTGGTGCTCCTTAAGGGAGATCTTTAAGGATTCGTTCACTCTGGCTCGTTTCAGGTTCATGCAACTCCAAGGCAATTTGGGACAAATGTTATTTTCTACCTTTTGACAAAAGGTTTGCCATTCCATAATCCACAAATGTTTTGGTTTGAGGTCAGTTCCACTTGTTTGCACTTTGACACAAAAGCCAAAAGTTGGCTACCATCCCCATCACAGTGGGTTCTGCATCAATTCCAACAGATTAATTTGCATTTTCCAAGCTGCGCACAAATGAGAATTAGACACCCGAGTGTCCCCAAAAAAAACGTATTCATATCTACACTTGAAATCTTAAAATATCAGCACTGAACATTACACCCCAGTGAGTTTTTCCAAGGTTTAATTAAGGACATTTGCTCTGCTCCTTTAATGCACCGTTTGCTTGAGGTGTTCCACTCTCGGGATGATGACATCTGGATAATTGCATTTCTGCTACGCTCACTGTTGAGAGTTGGAAGAGAAGCTGCAAGATTTTGTTGATGGAAACTAGCCCACCGATTTCAAAGAGGAGTGTTGGATTTTATCGAAAAAATGTTCACCACGTTTGGACTTTTGGATGCGAGAATTTCTTTAAGGCTTCAACACAAACTTGACTACCACTACAAGGCAGAGGCTCAAAAGAGGAAAATAAACATCTCTGACAAAGTTTCATTATCTTCCATGAAGTGCAGTTTAATTCCAGTAAGGAAAGCGCTTGTCACTCGAGCTAAAGGCTTTGGTGTGGCTGTCCAGAGATACTCGATTAATTACAGCTCGAGCGAGGAAGGTATATAAAGCAATCTGCCAAAACTTTGCAAAAGACAAACTCCAGGAAGGTACCGAAAGCCTTTAATAAACCAAGCTGTTAAGGGAAAAAGCTTGGCCCGGAACCAGAACCAAAGCTCCAACGTCTCTATTTCCTGCATCGGTTCAACCTGGAGACGGCCATCATGAGCATATGATTTCCTGAAGTGTACGCGTTTTGTGATCTGAGCTTTAGGTCAGCCAAAGCTAACCTGCTTCTCCAAGTGTTCCCAAAATCCCAGGGGTTCTCACAGCAACGTCAACCATTCTGAAGACCAGGTTTGGATTGTCAAATCTGAGCCAGGCACTTAAAAACGTGAAGATGTCTAAAGATGTAGTGGACAGTGTTGCTGCTCCACAGTTCCAGGGTTTGGTTCAATCCTGAGCTCAAGTTCCTCTTGACGTTTCACATCATCTCTGGAATCTCCAGTTTCCTCCCACCTCCCCCAAAAAATCCAGGAGGTGGGCTGGCTATGTTAAATTGCCCCAAGATGGGCAAATGTATAAATGGTATCCTGTGATAGACTGGCATCTCATCCAAGGTATATTTGCGCCTTGCACTCCATGTTCTCGACACGAGGCCAGGATCAATTGGTTACTAAAGATAAATGAATGAATACCGAAGGACAAGATCCCATTGCCAAGGGGAAGCACTTTCATTCTCGTCTCTATGCACCACAGAACCGTTCTGTCTGGGAGCGCTTAATAAATAGCTTGCTTCCCACTCAAGGAACCAGGATCCGTACCCCAAAACCAAGGCTCCCCTCAGCTCATGTACCACACTGCCTTTTTTGCCCCCACCATGCCACACCCACGGCCAATAAACTCATTCAATCTGTTAGGGCTGCAAAAGATTGTGAGCTAAAGGAAAAGAAAGCCCATGGTTAAAATACAGTTACGAAGATAGATTATGATATAAACTGACGATTCATGCGAATAATTGAAAATAAGGCGCTCACACAACAAAGATCTCCATCTCCGAAAGTCAGTTCCTATGCAGAATTCCCCCACCATGGGCGATTTCATGGATGTTGCTACTGAAAATATTTTAACCAATCATCAGAAAAATCCCCCCGATCGTTTCCGGCAGTGCTCTGATGTCGTTTGGGCGCAAGACACGGAAGCTCCGCATGGCGAGTAAGACTTGAAGCTGCCCCTGGCTGGAGATAATTTCATTAAAAAGTTTATATGAAGAAAGAAAATGAAATTCCCTTTCTCTGACAAAAAAAAAGTGGAGAGGGAAAGATAATACTGATGTCGCTGATGTACTCCTACGTGACTGAATGGACGGAGGGAGGCAACTTTTCATATTTATATCCCCGGTACAAGTAGTGCTGCCGTGCCAGCCTCATTCTGCGGACTGGAACTTTGCTAGACAACCTGCAAACAGATCCGCATACAATCTGACTTATTGAAATCTGTCGAAGAGGCAAGTGCACGAGTTTTTACACTTTCCTGGCAGCATAAGCACTCGTTAGCATGCTCTCGACTCATTCATAAAAAACTTCAAGACGTCACCAACCTAGCCTACCGTAATTACCGTGGTAGACAGTTTGTGTTCACCTTCTTTCTGCATTGCCGCGGGGGTTGGACTGTCTACCCCGGTAATTACGGTAGGCTAGCCTGGTGACGTCTTGAAGTTTTTTATGAGTCGAGAGCGTAATGGTAGGAAGCCAAAGGTGGATACAGGATACTATACAGGATTTATGTGAACAGTGCAGCCACCCGCTACAGGAGGATTCTACAATGGCAGAAGTGAAAAAACTCGCCTGCATCAATTCCCAAAGGACAAAAAGGTAAGAAGGTAATGGATAAACGCCATTTACCGCACAGAGACAGACCTTTCACGGACTGACTGGTCCTTCGGGTGCAAAAACAGCACGTTCGCAGCTTGTGTGCTCGGAACATTTTGAAGAAAATTGTTTCGCTCAAACAACTCGGATGCACCGGGCATTCGGAATACCATACAAGCCAGCGCTGAATCCAGATGTGGTTCCCACAATCTTCGGCCAAAAAGCGGACAAGACAAACGAGACAACATGGTCAGTAGTCCGCAAAAGAGAAGTTCAAAGGGTAAGAAAACACTTTTTATGGCTTCCCTAACTTATTAAGCGTGATATGTTATTTTGAGTTCCTTTGGGCATAAACGTAATAACTGCTGATGCAGCTAAGCAGCTTGATGTTTGTTGTATGACAGGTGCCTTGCTTTGATTTAGTGTTGTCAAAAAAAAAAAAAAAACCTCGGTAGTAACTAACTAAAACAGCTCTATAAATATTGTTCGCTTGTGTGTAACCAACTGATATGGTAATACTTGTTTATCACGATCATCGCTATTTGTTTCGTTGTCCAAAATACTCAAGGAAATGTCGCTGGCGCTATGGTCCATTTTGTCGTATACAGCCGTGTACTGTAAGTGACGTCACATTTTACGGAAACCATTCGGAAATCAGCTCGGGTGTCTCCGGCAATATTTCTGCCTTTTCCGTACAAGTGCGATATAATGCGTAGTTTCAGCCTCGTTTTACAGGTAAAGAGTCCGGGTTTGTCTACAAGTCAGGGCTGCATGTCATTAATACGCCATTTCAGATGTATAGTGAAAAAAAAAAATTGACATGGTCACCTCAGTAGACCTTTCGCTTTGCCCATTCAATACTGAAGAGCGACACTCAGCCTTGCACCTAAATGACGTCACGCATCACCCTCCCAACAAGCAACATGGCGGCCTACTGGTGGCATTAGAGCAGCGATACGAAAACGCTCACAACTTTCTCATAAATGGTCAAACGTGCCTCAAACTTTTCTTACAGGCTCTCAATATGACAAGCTACCAACCCATGCATGTATTTACATGACGTTTTCTATTCCTTTAAGGGTCAACGATCAGGTTAATGTACACATGGATTTTTGTTGGCCATTTAACACATGGCTCAAACTCTGGAATAGGTCGAACTCAGCTTGTTGGCTTGGCAGTTTGGGGGTTTCGTGTTAAAATGGCAGTGCTGAAACCAGAAGCGCAACACTGCCACCTTCTGAAAGCCAAGGAAAATAACTGCCATGGAAGGATTAAAAAGAATGAAAACCTGCCGCAGCAGCAGGCACCGAGGCATTTCTCTTAGGCTGGGGAGAATGATCACAGCAATAACGAAGTCCTCTTACTGCCTTTACATCTGCTATCATGCTCACGGAAAGCAAAGGAGGTGGGAGGGAGAAGGGACAAAATTATGAGCTTCTGTGAAACCTGTCATTGAGCCAAGATGACTGCTTCAGCAAAAAGCAGCCAGTGAGACTGATTTTAAGTGTGATGGACTGCTAAAAATAGTGCTGGGGCAGACTGCAGTCTGCCAGTCTATGAATTACGACTTCAAAATCAAGTCAAGCGTTGAGGTTCTTGGTCCGCCTCCTTAACCAGTACATTACCAGAAGTCGTCGTTCATATGTGGTACGAGTGCTTATACGACCACAAATCAGGAAAAGTTGGGATGGTATGGAAAATGCAAATAAAAAAAAAAAAAAGCAGTGATTTCTAAATTTACTTTGACTTTGTATTTGATTGCAGACAGAACGAACCCAAGATATTCCGTGTTGTGTTGGCCAACTTCATTTCATTCGTTAATATACACCACCCATTCCTGCATTTCAGGCCTGCAACACATTCCAAAAAAAAGTTGGGACGGGGGCAATTTAGGGCTTGCAACAAGGTAAAACAATTAAATAATAATGGGATTTGAAACAGGCGATTTGGTACAAAATCAGTTTCCAGGAAAGGCCTGGTCTTTGAGGAACAAAAACGGGTCGGGGATTGCCATTTCAAAACAACGTTCCTCAAACAAGTATAGGAAGGGATTTGGGTATTTCACCCTCGATGGTGCATGTCATTCAATGATTCAAGAAATATGGAGGCATTTTGGTGCATAAAGGGAAAGGGCGCAAGCCTAAGCTGAACACCCGTGATCGCAGATCCCTCAGATGGCCCTGTATCAAGAACCATCATTCATCTATTGCTGATAGAACCACATGGGCTCAGGATTACTTTGGCAAACCTTCTGTCAAGCTACAATATGGAGTTACACAAATACCGCAAACACCAGTTAAAACTTGACTGTGCGAAAAGAAAGCCTGATGTTAACTGTGTCCAGAAGCACCATCAACTTCTTTGAACTCTGAGGCATCTGGGATGGACCATCACACAGCGGAAACGTGTATTGTGGTCAGACGAATCAGTATTCCAGGTATTCTTTGGAAGAAATGGATGCCGTGTGCTCTGAAGACAAAAAGGACCATCCAGGCTGCGACTAGGAACAAGTCCAAAAGCCAGGGTTGTGTCAATGACCCTGGCAAAGTACACTGAGATTTTGGAGGAACATACGCTGCCTTCAAGATATCTTTTCCAGGGATATTTCAACAAAACAATGCAAAGCCACATTCTGCACACATTAAAAAGGCGTGGCTGTGGAAGAACAGTGCGTGTCCCTTCTGTCCCCAAGAGAGAATTTGTGCTTGTCTTGAGTCCCCAGTGTTCAAGTCTGCGGCATTAAAGAAAATTTTGAGTTGAGTCCAGTATTGATCCGAGTTGAGTCCGAGAACAAGACTCCAACGGCGGTGTCTGTTGCTGCCTTTATGTGAAAGCGTCTCTGCCGCTGTGTTGGACTAACGTTCCTGCTCGACGGCCCCGTTTTAGTTAACAGGCTACAGATAAAAAGCTTGTTCATCGCTCAGCAAGCCCCGCCCACTATCAACAGGGCAAATAACATGAGATGGTTAACCCTAGCTAGTTCATCGCTCAGCAAGCAAGCCCCGCCCTCTATCAGCTGAGCAATGAACATAGCATGTCACTTCCTTCTCTGGGTGGAGTCTTGCCAAATGACGACTGAAGTTCGAGGTCGTCCCCTCGATAGTTCTTCGACATATGGAACACACAGCAGTGCATTTTTTCCCACTGCACGAGAAGTCTGTATAAGCAAAGCGGACAATCCTGGGGCGTTCTCTCCAGGCATTTTAGCGCCGTTAACGTTAGTTTGTTCCTGAACATGACGGATGAACAGGTGATTGTGCGTTCACTTGCACAAAATTCGTATAAAATTTATGTAGATATAAATATCTTGTGCCAAATTATGGCATATTACAAAAAATAAAAGAAAAAACTCGAGTCCTCGTCTCCAATTTACGAGTCCGAATGCAGTTAATGCACGAGTCCGAGTCATCAGTGCACAAGTCACGAGTCCTGGACTCGAGTACTACAAGCCTGGTGACAACCTCATACTGGTGCACACCTTAAGACCTGTTTGTATGAAAAATGGAACAAAATAACACCTAAAATAGTTCTTTACTTGGTGTCTTCGGTCCCGAAACATCTTAAGTGCTGTGAGAAGGAACGGAACATTAAAAAAAAAAAAAAAATGCTTTACTGGTGCAGGCAAATTGAAATGTGTTTATTTTGAAGAAAAAAAAAATTCATAAAGGTAGTTCATCAAAT
Source organism: Sciades herzbergii (assembly GCA_026153275.1). Classification (NCBI taxonomy): domain Eukaryota; kingdom Metazoa; phylum Chordata; class Actinopteri; order Siluriformes; family Ariidae; genus Sciades; species Sciades herzbergii. Next base: position 36,083,796 of record JAPFFA010000011.1, on the reverse strand, counting down.
AACACGGTACTGTGTTGTTTGGAATACAATAAAAGGTCGAATATTTGTAAATAACTGTTTTCAGTTCTAATTTTAATTTCAGCATACCATCCTAACTTTTTCTAACGTGGGGTCGTAATTTCTGCTTTGATATTCATCAGACGGATTGGTCGTCATCAACGCTTCATTCGTTGTGCACAGAACAGATAGTATTTGAGCGGTACGATATAAGCAACAAAAAGGCCCCGTGTTTTCTACTAAAGCCATGAGATAATGCCACGGTGCTGTAACATCTGTCCCTGGGCACCCATTTCAGCTTGGCCTTTTCGGTCTTGCTGCAACTTCCAGACTACCGCTCCTCATTAGTGATGCTGACTGGTGTACGTTTAGACAAGCTCTAACAGGCAGTCTGGATCAACAAGGTTGTTTTGCGCCCTCCGAGAGCCGGGAACTTGACCTCCATTACAGGGATGGTCTGTCAGAAGGCTGGAACTAAACAGTGGTGGCTAATAGCATGACCTACTTGTGAGTAAAAGCCTGCGAAAAATATTATAAAGTAAAATGTCAAATTTTTTTTTATTCTGACAGCGTTCATAATGACACAGTGTTGGTTCATATTTGGTGGACATTAACATGTTGGAAAATCTTTGTGTTGTTGTTGAAAATGGAACAAGCTGCCGAGTAAAATAAAGGTAAACAAAAAAGGCAATTATTGCTGGCACTGGGATCATTAACAGGAGCAAATCAAAATCCAAGCTTCATTATGATAGTGTGAAGAAAGAAAAGGAAAGAAAGAAAGAAAGAAAGAAAGAAAGAAGAGACAGATAGACAAACAGAGGGAGGGAGAAAGAAAAAGAAGAAGGAAAAAGAAAAAGGGAGGGAGGGAGGGGAGAGAAAAAGAAAAAAAAACGAAGGAAGTGGGGAGAAAAAGAAAGAAAAAAGTGAAGGAAAAGAGAAAGAAAGAAAGAAAAACGAAGGAAGTGGAGAGAAAGATAGAAAGAAAAAGGAAGTGGAGAGAAAGATAGAAAGAAAAAGGAAGTGGGGAGAAAGAAAGACAAAGATAGAAAGAAACGAAGGAAGTGTGGAGAAAGATAGATAGAAAGAAACGAAGGAAAAGATAGAAAGACAATGAAAAAGAAAGAAACAAAGGAAGTGGGGAGAAAGATAGAAAGACAAAGAAAAAGAAAGAAAGAAATGAAGTGGGGAGAAAGAAAGAAAGAAAGAAAGTGGGGAGAAAGATGGAAAGAAAAAGAAGAAATGAAGTAAGTGGGGAGAAAGAAAGAAAGAAAGAAAGAAAGTGGGGAGAAAGATGGAAAGAAAAAGAAGAAATGAAGGAAGTGGGGAGAAAGGAAAAGAAAGAAACGAAGTGTGGAGAAAACGAAAGAAAGAAACGAAGGAAGTGGAGAGAAAGATAGAAAGACAAAGGAAGGAAGAAAGAAACAGAAAGACAAAGAAAGAAAGAAAAAGGAAGTGGGGAGAAAAATAGAAAGAAAAAGAAGAAACAAAGGAAGTGGGGAGAAAGACAAAGAAAGAAACAAAGGAAGTGTGGAGAAAGACAAAGAAAGAAAAATGAAAGAAGTGGGGAGAAAGATAGAAAGAAAGAAGGAAGAAAGGAAAGAAAAGATAGAAAGACAAAGAAAGAAACGAAAGAAAGAAATGAAGGAAGTGGAGAGAAAGATAGAAAGACAAAGGAAGGAAGAAAAACAGGAAGTGGGGAGAAAGATAGAAAGACAAAGGAAGAAAGAAAAAAAACTGGGGAGAAAAAGAAGAAAGAAAGAAAGAGGGGAGAAAGATAGAAAGACAAAGAAAGAAAAAGAAAAACAAACGAAGGAAGTGTGGAGAAAGAGGGGGAAAAAGATAGAAACAGAAAGAAAGAAAGAAAGAAAGCACATTGTTGGCTTTTCGCTGTAGGTCAGTGATGACCCGATGCAGTTGTTACTTTTAACCGACTTACAAACTACAGTGAAATAATTGTGCTGAACTTTAAAGGGCAGATTCTGGACCAATTTCGTTTTTTTTTTTATCTGAAAGTATGTCCCTTTACACACTCATCCAGAAGGGTAATTTTGCACAAAGCCATCTGTCTACAGCAGAAAAAAATA
>JAPFFA010000011.1:33652314-33662716 GCA_026153275.1 Sciades herzbergii | reverse complement strand
AACCCCCCCCCCCCCCCCCCCCGAGGAGCTACCTCCGGGAGCTACATCATTTTTTCTTGGACTATCCCTCCCTCTGGGTGCTGGTTTGTTGGGATGGTGGGTGTGAAATTCTTGTTTTAGCAGTGGATCTAGGATGTCCTTGGCCTTGACCCAACTTTGTTCCTCAGGCCCATGTCCCTCCCAATCCACCAGGTACTTGACTTGGCCTCCTCTTCGTCTTGAGTCGAGGATCTTATTTACCTGGTAGATGGGCTCTCCCTCAAGCTCGAGTGTGGGGTGCTCCTGAGCCGGTGTGTTGCTGGCAAGGGGTCCTAGGATAGCAGGCTTTAGGTGTGCTACATGAAAGGTGGGAAATATTCGGCTGTGTGGTGGAAGTTCAAGATAATATGATACTTCATTAATGCAATGTATCACCTTGAATGGCTCGATGTAATGTGGCTGAAGTTTTCTACAGGTGTTGGGTTCTCACAGGTTCTTCATGGCTACCCAAACTATATCACCAAGGGAAAAGTTTGGAGTTTCTCCTCTATGCTTATCTACATACTCCTTGCACTTGGTGCAGACTGTTTCAAGACGCTGATGAACCTCTTCCCAGACAGCTTGACTGTGTTGGAACCAGTCATCAACTGCTTGTACCTGGCTAGGAGTGTCGTCCCAGGGGAACAAGGGAGGTTGGTAACCGAGTATGCACTGAAACGGCGTTAACTGGGTGGCTGAGTGTTTGAGTGAGTTTTGTGCATACTCAGCCCAAGGAAGGAAGTGTACATGCAGTAGATTATTAGGAAGCAATCGATTTCTTGATTTGCTCTCTCTACTTGTCCGTTAGACTGGGGGTGATAGCTTGACGTGAGACTTACAGATACTCCCAACCTTTCCATGAAGCTTGTCCAGAAACGTGAAACGAACTGAGAGCCCCGGTCACTGACTATATCCTCGGGGATGCCATAGTATCTAAAGACTTGTTGAAACAGCAGTTCTGTGGTTTGAGTGGCTATGGGGATGCCTGGCAATGGGATGAGTTTAAGTGCTTTTGAAAATCTGTCGATGGTTACCATTATGGTGGTGTTTCCTTGAGAGGGCGGGAGGTCCGTGATAAAGTCAATATCTAAGTGTGACCAGGGTCTGTGGGGAATCGGGAGAGGACATAATTTGCTGGCGGGGGTGGGTTCTTGGGACTTTAGCTTGGGCACATTCAGAAAATGAAGCGATAAACTGGTTGATTTCTGTGAGCATGTTCTCCCACCAATACTTCTTTAGCATTAGGTGCGTGCATTGACTGCCAGGATGTCCAGTGGTGGGAGATGCATGTGCCCAGGTGATGAGTCTGCTGCGAAGATGCTTGGGTACATAGAGAAGGCTAGGTGGGAGATGAATAGGACAATTTTGCGGCTGTGACTTCCTTATTTCTTTGTCCAGTTCCCAGGTGATGGCTCATACGAAGCACTGTGGAGGAAGGATATGGTGAGAAACTGAGTCATGGAGGGATGGACCGAAAGTGATCTTGGAACCTGGACGGAATGAAATTGTGAAGTTGAACCGGGTGAAAAACAATGCCCACCTGGCCTGACATGGGTTTAATCTCTTGACTTTCTTGAGATACTCTAGATTCTTGTGATCTGTGAGGATTGTGAAGAGGTGAGTAGCCCCCTCTAACCAGTGCCATCACTCCTCGAGGGCTAGTTTGATGGCAAGAAGTTCTCTGTTCCCCACGTCATAATTCTTTTCTGCTGAGGATAATTTCTTTGAAAAGAAAGTTACTGGGTGTAGCTTGCATTTCTCTCCAAAGCATTGGGAGAGAATGGCCCCAACTCCAGTATCAGATGCATCCACTTCAACAATGAATGGTTTAGTACGGTCAGGATGCTGGAGTATGGGAGCTGAAGTGAATGCGAGCTTGAGCTGATTGAAGGCTCCCTCTGCAACTGAGTTCCACTGTAGACATTTGGGTCCCTTCTTCAGTAACAGTGTTAGAGGGGCCAAGAGGGGCCGCTATGGTGCTAAATCCCCGAATGAACCGGCGGTAGAAGTTAGCAAAGCCCAAGAATCACTGAAGGTCTTTTACGGACTTGGGTGTCAGCCAGGAGATGACAGCTGATACTTTAGTTGAGTCCATGCTTACTCCTTCTGCGCTGATAATATAGCCAAGGAAGGAGATCTTACTTTGATGAAACTCACATTTCTCTGCCTTTACGTAGAGGTGATTCTCCAGTAAACGTTTGAGAACTGCTCGGACATGTTCCTGGTGACTCTTGATATCTGAGGAGTATATCAGAATATCATCGATGTAAGCAATGGCATATTTGCCCAGCATGTCCCTTAGTATGTCATTGATAAGGCACTGGAACACGTTGGGTGCCGAAGAAAGACCATAAGGCATTACCCAGTACTCGAAGTGTCCCGTAGTCATGCTGAAGGTGGTCTTCCATTCATCCCCCTTTTTGATCCTGATCAGGTTATAAGCACTGTGAAGATCAAGCTTTGAGAAGATCTTTGCAGCTCTGAGTTGCTTAAATGCCACAGGGACCAAGGGAAGGGGATAGGGATACTTAACAGTGGCCTGGTTAAGACCTCTATAATCATTGCAAGGCCTTAATCCACCTCCTTGTTTCTCTACAAAAAAGAAACCAGCAGAAGCAGGATACTTGGAAGGGCAGATATATCCCTGTTTGAGGGCCTCCTGAATATACTCCTCAATAGCAACATGTTTCTTTTGGGATAGAGGGTAAATACAACCATGTGATGGTGACATACCTGGTAGTAGGTCAATCGCACAGTCATACGGCCAGTATGGTGGTAGCCCGCAGGCCTCCCCTTTACTGAAGACCTTCAATAGGTCCCAGTAGCAGTCAGGAACGTTGTCTATGGAGACTGGCTGAGGACTTTCTACTGAGGTGGAAGACACCTTAACCTGAGGACGAGAAAGACAGCTCTGGAAGCACATGGGGGGCCACTGCAGAATTTCCTTACTTTGCCAAGAGATCAATGGATTGTACAGCTGCAGCCAGGGATATCCAAGGATAATGTCATGATTAACAGTTGTGGTGATGTATAGAGAAATGTGCATTGCTCCTACTTGAATCTGGATACAAGTGGTGACAAGCCTGTCGCCTATGGGTCCTCCATCGATGGTTCTAATGCTGAGTGCGCTATGCAGAGGGGTGGTAGGCAGGTTGAACTTCTGTACTATGGTGCTGCTGATAAAGTTCCCCTCTGCCCCTGAATCAACAGAAGCAGATAGGACATGTGTGGAGGACGTCACCTTGAGTAAAACTGGAATCTTAAAGGATTTAGAGCCGAATTTTCTCACCGGACTCGTAGATCTGGCAGAAATTTCTGCTGGAGCCACTTGGGCCGGATGGCCTGGACAGGGCCGGATGTTATGCTCGGCACTCCCACAGTAGAAGCATAAACCCTCCTTACACTGTCAAGCATGCTCAGCATGGGTTAACCTGGTACGGGATACCTCCATGGGCTAGCTGTCTTCAGACGGCTGAACAGACCTGGCACCCTCGTGGATGGAGGGTCGGTGTTTTAACAGTTGGTCAAGACGAATAGCTAGGTCAGTGAGGGAGTCCAGAGTGAGGTTCTCATCTCTACAGACCAGATCACTGATGATCTCAGGGCGCAGACCTTAGCAAAAAAACGCTTTAAGTGCTGGATCATTCCATCCACTGGCTGGCGCTAATGTCCTGAAATCCATGGCATATTCAGCAATGCTTCGAGATCCTTGAGAGCTGGCAAGTAGACTCTTTACCACTTCAATCCCTTCAGGTTCATGATCAAAAATCCTTTTGAATAAGGAGAGGAACTGCTTATACAAAGTGGTTTGTTCTCCACCCTTGTTCCAAATGGCAGTAGCCAAGCGGTGCACTTTGCCAGTGAGAAAGGATAAAAACTTAGTGATCTTGTGCTCATCAGACAGATTAGGCATGGTGGTGAAATACATAGAACATTGAAGTAAAAAAACCTTTATATGCAATGGCATGTCCAGCGAACTTCTCCGGCGCGGGGAGTTGTAACGCAGGGCTAAGAGGAGACTCGAGGCGTGCTAGGAGGGCCTGTGACATCACAGTTGCGGGTTGTGCCAACCGAGTATTGAGGTTAGCGAGCATCTGCTGATGTTCTCCTAGCAAACGCCCCTGCGCATTGAGAGCAGTCTGTTTTGAATCCTCCGCTACATTCATGTTGCGGCGAAGTATCCTGTTAGATTGCAGGCACTTACAGATGTATGCGCAGAGGAGAGCAGGATGCAGACAGCGAAGCCAAAGCAAGAGACAGGAATCAGCATCGGTAAACAAACAAGGGTTGGGCAATTAGCAAACAACACGGTAGATAAAGCAAGAGCGTAAATGTGAGAGAGATAGTGAAAGGGTCAGAATATACGAGAGACAGTCAGAAGAAACAAGGCTTGCTATGAACTGGGCAGGCAGAACAATACTTCGTACTGGAGTGTTTGTTGGGGGAGCTTAAATGGGGAACTGGTAATTGAGGAAATGAGAGGCAGCTGACTTTCAGTAGGCGGGAGACAGAGGGTGCTGTGTGTCATGGGAGCTGTAGTTCAGAGTGTCCATGTTTGTAGTTTGTTCTCTCTCAGTGGGTTTACTGACAGAGGCATAGCATAAAACCAGCATGGATTTACAGATTGCAATGGTACAGATTGGAATTTTCTTCAAATGCAAGTAAAAAAAAAAAGGGTCCTGAGTAGGACTTTGAAGAGTCCATTTGAAGAGGAACACCTAATGTGCAACACTAAACTATTCCACAGCTTTGGTGGTGCCACTCTAAACACACAGTCACCCTTTGTTCTCAATCATGACCAAGGAGTGGATAAAAGAAGCTGCTCAGAGGACCTCAGTGATCTTGGTGCAGTAAGTGAAGTTAGTAAATCGGCTATATAAGAAGGAGCTAGGCCATGAGGTGCTTTAAAACGAATAATAAAATCTTAAACAGGATCCTGTACTGAACTGGAGCCAAGGGAGGGAGGCCAGGATGGGAGTAATGCCATCCCTCTTCTTTGCACCAATTAAAAATCGTGCAGTGACATTTTGGACAGTGAATTACAGTAATCTAAAAGAAATTAAATAAAGCCATGAACAAGTTTTTCCCCTGTCTTTGGAAAGAGAGGTATGACTTAATATTTTAAATTGTCCAAAGTTGGAAGAAGCTACCCCTGACAAGAACAATTTACTTGTTTGTCAAATTTCAAATCAGAGTCAACTAGAAGGGCACTTGGTAGATTGTGTAGCTCTACCAAGCCATAGGGTGGCATGGTGGTGTAGTAGTTAGCACTGTCTCCTCACAGCAAGAAGGTTCTGGGTTCCAGCCCAATGGACGGGGGCCTTTCTGTGTGGTTTGCATGTTCTCCCTGTGTCTGCATGGGTTTCCTCTGGGTCCAAAGACAGCCAAGTAGTCTAACTGTATACTTTAAATTGTCCATTGATCAAGCTTGGAGAGGGGTGGGCCCCGCCAAGTTTAAAATGCACTAGACACATCAATGATGGACTGTTAAAATGTCATCAGTGGTGCCCCTACGGCCCTTGCTGGCTATGGGAAGAAGTAGAAGAAGATCACTTGCTCCTTGGCAGGTGGCACGGTGATGTAGTGGTTGGCACTGTTGCCTTACAGCAAGAAGGTTCTGGGTTCGAGCCCAGTGGCCAACAGGGGCCTTTCTGTGTGGAGTTTGCATGTTCTTCCCATGCCTGCGTGGGTTTCTTCTGGGTACTCCCGTTTCCCCCACAGTCCAAAGACATGTAGGTTAGGCTAATTGGTGGCTCTAAATTGACCGTAGGTGTGAATGTGGGTGTGAATGGCTATTTGTCTCTATGTATCAGCCCTGCAATGACCCTGCGACTTGTCCAGGGTATACCCCACCTCTTGCCCATAGTTAGCTGAGATAAGCAGTTATGGATAATGAATGGATGGATTGAACCTTGGATAATACTACAGCTGTCCACCAAATTTCACCCAAATCCGTTCACTACTTTTTGAGTTACATTGGGAACAGACAAAAAAAATCCTGGATCCCTATACATATCTGGATTTGCATCAAAATCGAATCAGTTGTTCCTTGGCCCATGGCTCACCTTTCCTCCAAATTTCATCAAGAATCTGTTCACTGCTTTTTGACTTATGTTGGGAAAAGGCAAACAAATGGAGGCGAAAACATAACCTCCTCCAATAAAGTTGGTGGAGGTAAAAATAACACAATAATTCTGGCATAAGGTCAAAGATACAGAGACAGGGAATCCAGGCTTCTGAGAATGCTTTTTGTCAATTTAGAGGGACCAAATAAAGCCAGTTCAGATTTGCTGTCATTTAGTTGAAGGAAATTATTGAATATCCAACGTTTGATGTTGTTCAAGCAATCATGAAGCCTGTTCAGGGATCTGGATCATTAGGCCACAATGGTAGATATACTTGAGTATCAAAGTCGGTGTTGTGCTTATGAATGATATCTCCTACACTCTCAGAAAACAAAGTACATCATTGTACCTTTAGGGATACAATGGCTTGTCTCTGGGGCAGTACCCTCTAAGGTATTTATTTGTACCATTTATATACTGATTGGGAACATTTATGTACCATTTTGACCTTAAAAAGGTACACAGTTACCTTGAAGTCCAATAATGAGCCCTAGGGGGTACTTTAGTGTTGATTGCATCATGGGGTACAAAAATGGACTCCTACTGTAGCCCTATTTCTGACAGTGTAGAGGGAGGGAGGAAATATATAGAGAAAAGTACAGTTCCCAAAATAGACCCCTGGGGTAATCTATATTTGATAGAAGAAAAGAACCCATTTATATTAACGTAAAAGATTTGTTCTTTGAGGTAAGAGATGAACCAGTCTAGTGCTGCATCTTGAATACCAGCATAATGTTTCAGTGGTGCAATCAGCACATCATGATCCACAATGTCGAAGGCTGTGCTGAGCTTTAACAGAATTAAAATGGCGCAGTTACCGGAGTCAGAAGTAAACAGTAACTCATTTGCTACCTTTAAAAGTGAAGATTCAGTGCTGTGAAATGCCGGAAACCTTTTCGTTTTCCAAAACTTTGGAGAGCAATGATAGTTTTGAGGTGGGTCAGAAGATACGGTACTTCCTGTGATCTAGTTTTTGTCTTTTGAAAAGAAATTGGACAATAGCCTGTTTGAAACACTGAGGAACTGTGCTGGTAACCAGTGAAGACTCTATAACGGAATCTAAAACACGATGCTGAAGGACATCAAATGTTTCTTTAAAAAGTTTTGAGGGGATTACATCAAGGGGAGATGTGGTAGGTTCGATATGGGAGGCTATACCTTTAAGATAAGGCAAAGACAGGTTCAAAGTGATTAAAAGTATCTGTGCATGGCTGATGGAGAGAGAGAGAGATCCATAACAGGGCGAGTAAAATGAGACCTGATGTTTTCTGTTTTTATCAATAAATCTATGCAGGACTCAGGATTGTTTTCCCCCAGAAAGGGGCGTGGTGATGAGAGCCTACTATGGATGATGTATTGCTGAGCTGGTGAATAGTAAGGGACAGAATGATGAATGGACAGATAGAAGGAAGGCGAGCAAGAGATGAAAAGAAAGAAATAGATATATATATAGATCGAGTGAGAGAGGGAAAGAGTAAAAAAGACAGAGAAAGAGGAAAAGAAATATCGATAGTTAGAAAAAAGTAGTGGAGAAAGGAGAGAGAGGAAGAAAGAAGAAAAACTGTATGGATAGATAGAGAAAGATATGGAATGAGGAAGTGAGGAAATAAAGAAAGGCATATAGGTGGAGAGAGAAAGAGAGAGCAAGTGATATTGGCACAGGTGGAGAGAAAAGGAGAGGGATGGACAGATTGAGAGACAGATAGAGAGAGTGAACGGGAAAGAAAGACAATCAGGAAGAGAAAGGGGAAAGGGGAGGTAGAGAGAGAGGGGGAGACAAATAGACAGGCAGAGAGCAAGAAACAGGAATGGAGAGAGAGAAAGTGAAAGAGATAAAGTGAGAAGGATAGAGAGTAAATCAGATAGAGAGGGAGAGCAAAAGTTAAAGACAGAGAGATGGATAAAGATATATGATGATAAACGGAGTGGCAGGAAACTAAATGATGGTGGAGAGAGAGTAAAATAGAGGGATGGCGAATGAGTGAGAGACATTTGAGCAGAGAAACATATGTAGACAGGTATACGGTATGTTTGAAAATGTTTGAGAGAAAGACGTGAAGAAAGAGACAAGAGATAAAGAGAGAGGTGAAGAGAGAGAGAGAGAGATGTGTGAGGATGAATGGATGGCTGTGTGAGAGGCATGAAATGGGGAAGCTGGAGTCGACCGAGCATGTCGGAGATCAGGAGGAGGTGGGGCAGGGATTACAGGAGGCAAGGGAGGAGGAGGAGGTGATAGAGGGATGCTGTGAGTGAAACTGCAGAGGAGGACAAGGTCCATTAACCCTGAGAGCAGTAGAGCCACAGAGACACTGGGACAAATATCATGATGAGAAAAATATCATCTTTAAAAAAACACCAAATGAAATCCCAAATGATTAAAGGTGCAATCAACGACTTTTACCTCAGCTTGCTTTTTGGAAAAATCTCTGAAAAATCTCTCCAGCAGCTTCAGTAAAGTATTTGCTATGAGAAGAAAGTCTGGTCTCTGCAGCACCCCAGGATCTATGAGGGTTCTTTGGATGGTTACAGGATCTGTTTGGAATGTTTTCTGAAAGGAAAAAAAAGGACCACCAACAAATCCAACCAATCAGGATGAGGAGACATTTCTGCAAACCGGCCTGTCCTCAGAGTTTCTGGAAAAATTGACGATTCTTGCTTTTTAAAGAAATTAGAGAAATTTTTGTGATACATAGAACCTTCAAGCGTTTCCTGGAGAGACAAACCCAAGAACCTGTTAAGGATATTAAAGTAGAGTGTTCAAGGAGGCATCTCTGTAAGTTTGTTTGTCAGTCAGGTTTCTCAAAAGGTTCCTTGGATAATCAGTGGTTTTAGTTTTCCAACGAGGTTCCTGTATGAACCTTTTGTGGAATGCAAACCCTCTGTTCCAGGGTTCTATATAGAACCTTTAAGGGTTTCTCCAGTGAAACAAAATGAAGAACATTTTAAGGGTGCAAGATTCAACCTTTTTTTTCTAAGAGTATATAAACTGGAGGAAAAACAAACCCCATACCTGGACCAGCAACAAGTCCAACTAATCAGGATGAGGAGATATTTCTGCAGACTGCCTGGCAATCATGTTCCTCAGGGCTTCATGGAATAATTGATGGTTCTTGCTTTTTAAAGAAATTAGAGAAAGTTTGTGATACATAGAACCTTCAAGGGTTTCCTGAAGAGACAAACCACAGAACCTTTTAAGGATACCAAAGTAGAGTGTTCAAGGAGGCATCTTTGCAAGCTTGCTTGTCAATCATGTTTGTCAAAGGTTCCTTGGATAATCAGTGGTTTTAGCTTTCCAAAGAGGTTCCTGTTTGAAGCTTTTGTGGAATGCAAACCCTCTGTTCCAGGGTTCTATATCGAACCTTTAAGGGTTCCTCCAGTGAAACAAAATGAAGAACATTTTAAGGGTGCAAGATTCAACTTTTTTTTTTCTGAGAATATAAACTGGAGAAAAAAATATCTGGACCACCAACAAATCTAGCCAATCAGGATGAAGGGGCATCTCGGCAAACTGGCCTGTCAATCATGTTACCTGTCGATTCAGAAAGCTCCGCCTCCTGCACTGGCATTTAGGCAAGCCTATGCTTTTAAAGGAGATGAGATGAGATAAACAAATTGAGCTAAAAGTCAGTCTTTATGTCTGTTCTTTATAAAAAAGTTGCATGTTGAATTTGTTCTTAATGATATAACCACTAAAGTGATGAAAATAGATGAGGCCACCATAACTCCATCATGTGTGATGTCAATTTCTGCGAGCACAGTGGGGGTCTAGAAGTGCATGCTGTACTATAGTATAATATTATGGTCTAGCGTGACTTCTCGGTCAATTTGTTTGCATTTCTTCAAAAAAATTATTGCAATGCAGTCAGGCTTATAGTACTCGAGTCCGACTTGTGCCCTAATTTGAAGGACTTGTGACTCGACTTGGACTTGAGCACTGATCACTCGGACTCGTGCATTAACTGCATTTGGACTCGTAAACTGGAGTTGAGGACTTGGATTTTTTCTTTATTTTTTGTAACATGCCATAATAATTTGGCATAAGATATTTCTATCTACATTAATTTTGTACTACTTTCATGCAAGAGTGTCACACCTGCACACCTTGGTATGTGCATTAGATAGACTCTTGGGCACGCTCCGGACAGACTTGCCCCTGCACAGGATTAAGGCGCAATTGGCATGCCAATATAAAAACTGTGAAAACACACTTACTTTGCGAAGTATTGAGTTGTGTTGCTGACACATTACTGAGCCTTATT
>JAPFFA010000011.1:32579481-32589977 GCA_026153275.1 Sciades herzbergii | reverse complement strand
GCAGCTGTTTAGACCACCAGCTATTTCACTTCCGGTAAAACTGCTAAGAAAAGTCACGTGACTGAAACCCAGCAATACAGCTAGGGTTACAGTGGGGGGCTAGTCCTCTGGTAACCATGAGAGTTTGACTTCCCCACTCACATCTGTATTGCAGCGTGCTTTGCCAGACGGTAGCAGGTACCATTTTTATGATAGTCTTTGGTATGACCCAACCGCAAGTAGAACTCACAATCTCCCGGTCAAGAGGCAGACATGCTAACCACTAAGCCAACTCGCAGTATCTAAAGTGGAATAAACATAGAGAAAATGCGTAATTTATAAGGAACTCTTTCGTTCAACCGGCACAGCCATCATGACGTCAGAGTTGCTTCCTGTGAGAGTGCGCATGTATCCTCACCAAGTGTTCTCCTTTTCCTGGTTCCCTTCGCTGCCCTAGTTATTTCATCATCCATGTCTTTCACAAAACATTCTTCCATAAAATGCTCGCTGCATAACTTTTGAAGTCTTGTTTGGAGTGAAGTGATCTCTCCCAATATTGTGCAACCACTGCTTCAGAAGTGACTTCTTCTCGGGAGCTAGTGGATAGTCATGCCATGACAATCCCGGCGGACAAGTTGACCGACCAGTACCGTTTATACAACCAAATGCTGTGCAATACGCCATTATCTTCACAGAACACAGTTCACAGAGATAATACAACAATATGGTACTAAAAAAAAGAGTCTGCAATGAAAATAACTGCATTAAATATGAGAAAAATCACAAGCAAAATCACCACAGTAGACCATGCTGTAAGCAAATGGTGGGGTCTTGCCTGGATCCGGCTTCAGCAATTTCTACGTCATCAATCCCGCAGCCTCATTTTGACTTTTCACAGTATCCTTATAGCAGTGTAGCTGAATATGGTGGTGTACACGTATTTTGACCGATACCTTAACTTGCCTTAGCCACTTTTAAATGTGGAAATAATCAATATCCTTTCAGAATTACTACCTCAACTTAGTGCTACTTTGAATTACATGTTAAAGTGCTTAATTACAAGTAAATCCGTAGTTTACGATTCATTTGCTTTAAGACTGAATCAAGACCAAACGCCTGCAATATGTAGAGAGAATTTTTGAGCTGTACGGTAGTTCATGCAGGATTGAACACGTTACACCAGAATGCTATTCAGTCCTCATTTCTGATTGATCAGAAGGTCCTGATTCATTTTCCATAACAGCAGCTCTGCTTGCTGTTATACTATTGCTTCTATAGTAACAGCTCATTCACAGGGATGGACACGTCACATAATTAATGGCTAATATTAAACAGATGGGAGAAAGAGAAACATGTAGTCATTGGTATGTTGAAGTTTTCTATAAGGAGATATTTATTTAACATTTATGGAAGGAGTCTCCAGTATCAGCACTTTGTACCAGTCTGAGTTAAAGCTGTAACTTTAAGAGAGACTGAAGGAACAACTGTTTGTTTATCGCTGCTATAATATAAGTGATAACAGGAACTAACTAGTTTCAAGGACATTAAGGGTAAATATAAACTGATTAAAAGTATGACGTCCTTTTTTAATTAAAAAAAAAAAGCAATCATTATGGTTAAAGAGGAACACTTTGCATTTATGCTGGTCTAGAATGGAGAAGTAAGGCGCTTCTTTGCCTCCACTAGCCTGGGTGGAGACCTTGGGCAAGTGCTAGCACACCTTGGCCTCCCTCGCCTGGTACTGTATGTATGAGGTAGTGCATTGCTCAATCCATATCTGGATGGGTGTGCTGTCAAAAAAAGCACTTCATGGAATCATAGGCTGATGCAAGAAAGAAAAACTGGTGGAAAAAAAGCACAAAAAAACAGGATGTTGCACAGCAGTGTTTGACAGCATGGCTGTTATACCCACACACAGCGGATGGAAGAATGTAAAAAAAAAGAGAGAAAGGAAAGAAAGAGGGGTGTAACTTGACCACCAAGACAAAACAAAGACCTTTTGGTTGTTTTGCTGCTTTTAAATGGACCCTGGTGTGTCTGACTCAAGTGCACTACATGCTATGATTTTCCAAACAATAGCAGGTACTTGAGACTTGGTGAAAAACTAGAAGCATGTTGGGAAGAGACAAGACACACTTGTGTAACCCAACCGCGACTTCTGTTTCAGCATTCAAAAACCAGCCGACAGACAAAGGTTACTTTTTTTTTTTAAACAGATTCACGATCCTGCATAGTTGCTGGATTTACAGTTGGAATGAATGTATCGGAACGTCTTGGTGCAATGTTTGCCTTGTGTTCATGATATAATTTTTGAAATAAAGAGGCAAAAGACAAACAAGGTTCATTAAAAATACAAATACAACTTTATTTTCATTGCCTGCATGAATTATAAACCTTTGTAAATATAGTCTAAAGCTCTTCTAGACAGAAACCAACTTGGTCTGTAAACATGCGAGACAGACAGAGAGACAGAGAGAGAGAGAGAGATCTGGAAACATCTTGAGCACTTGGATTTATTTGGGTGTCATGCTGCAGGTGAAATGTCTGAATTCGTGTATTTCTACCCAGCCACCTCTGTCTAAATTTATTCTGTGACCCTGAAATTCCACAGCAGACCTCAGATTCATTTTTCATCAACATTTCTAAAAATGACCCCGACCCTCTGGCTGACAGGACGAACAGTTTCATTGTGATGAATCGGCTTCATTGGCCATGAGAAATCTGGTTCAGTATGGGGAGTGTGGTCATAAGGTCAGTCCTGTTACTGATGCTAATTTGTCAATTTAGCTAAAATAAGTGTCTGTGTATGACTTGTATTTGGAAATAACAGTTTCATTTGCTTTTAGTAAGACAACAAATGTGATTGTCATGGCGATTTCGAAATAATCAGGATTAAAATGACAAACAAATTTGACTTTTGTGAATCAAACTATTGTAGTTAACTGAGACTTAGTTTAATTGGGGATATTTCTTTGGCATAGGGTGTCGTCCAAGACCAAGGCTGTTTGCACAAACTAAAATAAGTGTCATCCCCCCTACACCAACCCCAACCAATTCAGTGCATTAGTGCATTAACATAGGTCTATTGTCTGTTTGTTCCAACGCCTGCGTTTAATGGAGGAAAAACAACACAAACTAGAGGTATGCACGGTTCACTTCACACTCACACGTTAGATCCCCAGTACAGGGAGAGCTTAGTGGTTTTCCATTTTTAATTATTCATCTATTGAGATGTACTTGAGCACACAGCGCCGTTGTTCTCCAACAGCAAAATGAACAGAACATACTACTATTGCTTATTTACAGAGAGAATGGGATCACTGCAAGGATGGGAAAACTGAGATCACCAAATTACAGACAGAAAAATGAAAAACAGTCTTGTTTTTTTTCCAGCTCCCTTCCCACTCAAATGTAAGAAAACGATGTGCCATTTATCATCCTGTAAAGTTCTCTCATACACAAATATTCCAAATGAAATAAATATAGTAGTTCTTCAAATATGTAACAGCCAATGCGGCACGTAGTCCAAGAGTCTTGAGGTTTGTCTTGTTTACTGGCTACACAGTTGACTCTTTGGGACCTTTGGGTCCTTCCCTCACTGCATTCTTACAGCCATAAAGCCACTTTATCACACGGGCATTCCTCTCGATGATGGACACAGCCGAGGGTACCTGCTCAGCCACTTCCTCCTGGAAGAGGCCCTCTCCTGAGTGGCGAGAAAACTCACTTGGTTCAGAGCCACCTTCCAGTCCCCCAACACTCCTCAGAATCAGTGAGAGAGTGTCAACTGAGCTGGCACCTGCTGGGAAGTTCTCAGGCCCAAGCCGATCCACCAAGTCCCAGTCAAGACCACAGAAGTCAAAGAACCGCTCCTGTTCAGACAATGCCAGTGATGAGCAAAGTCGAAGGTCTGATTTAGAGCGCCGGAGTGGCATCACTGGCTTCCAAGGGTCCATATCATTCTCGTTCTCCATGCTATTTCTCAGGGAATTTGTCATTCTAAAGGAAATACAAGGTCCCTGGAAGCTGCTATTGCCATTGTTTGACTCAGTCCTGCTGGATCGCCTTGTCCCATTCCCACCATCTACTGTGTCCCGGTCAATAGACCATGACATGTGTGAGTCTCCATCCCGTGATGAAGATTTCTCCTCACTGATTGTCAGCTTATCATCATTTCTACTATTCTTCTCTCGCATAGAACCTTGGAAGAGCCGCCGCACAAAGCTGTAGCCTTTTGTCTCAGCGCTTGTACTTCCATCACCATTTCCCATTGGACCCTTATACTCTTTCTTCTGCCTATAGATGACCAGGGAGTCAGGCCGCAGCATGCGCTTCCCAATGCTCCGTCTCATCATGGGGGCACTGTGTGGTGCCACCAACGGGATGCCATTTGGGCTCCTTGGAGTTGGCAGAGGTGCTCTACTGGAATTGTTTTGGTTTTGCTTTTCTACATCAAGATACAGAGCTCTGAGATTCTCCTTCCTGGAATTGTCCTCATTGTTGTTGCGGGGTGAGAGAGGGCATGGACTAAGTGGTGGGCGTCGAGACAGAACAGGTGTCATGGGTGTTGGTGCAGCAAAGTTGCGGCGTGATGGGGGTGGAGGGGTAGCACAAGGAACTAACACAGGTTCTTGCTTGGTGTTGATGACCTGCTGGCTCTTGACATATTTGGCCTTGTCTGCTTCTAACCTCTCCACAGCACTAACAGAGCGGCACCGATTTCCACTGTCTATCTGTCTGCGCAGGTAATCTGGGCCCTTGTTAAGAAGGCGCAGGGGCGATGGAGAGCCAACAGGTGTTAAGGGCTTCATCATTGACCTCCCCACTGAGAAGAAAGCATCCAAACAGAAGCCTCCAGTGCCAGCGTCCCTATGAGATGGTCACTTTTTTGATCACAAGCCAAGGGCTCAGGAGCAGGATAGTCGTGAGTAAGAATTTCTGTCCAGGGTTCCAACTGGCCACCAGAACTTCTAAACGTAAATATCCATGCTATACAGATTTCAGCATTTTTTTTTTTGCTTTAGTTAGTCTCTAGATTGGATACTTTTGGAACAAGAACAAATTGATCTATATGCAGTATTTATATAGCCACTCGATGGGAAGGGCAAGAGCAAATCCTTTTTCCTCTTTCCAACTGTAATCCCAAATGAGATGTTCCCCTTACCACAGAGAAGCAAAAATAGAAGTCCCAATATGCCTTTAACTCCAAATATGTCTTTTCTTTCTTTACCCCTCCACCAGTCTTCTCGTTCAGAGTCTTAAAACTTTCAGAGAGGTTACTTTTGAGAAGGTCATCAAGAGGAAGAAACACAATGCACTTGGCTGTTTGCTTTTTGATAGCTTTCTTGGCTCCTTTGGGTTGAGACTTTTGTCCTCCAGAGTCAGGCTTGCTGTGACTGGCACTGGAACATTTGAATGGATGAATGTGTTGCCTCTTTTCCTTTTAAACTAAGCTGGAACCCTGTGAAAACAAAAGGTGGAGAGATGGTGGTCAGATGGTGAATTTTTTTTTTGAGCAGGTTTGGCATGGAATCAGATCCCTATGTGCATTGGCAGACAGAGAGACATATCCAGACCATGCATTGAACCCAGAGCTTCACATCTTCTCGGAATGAACCATGCTCACAATTTAAACAATTCTTGAGTGGTTTACTCATATAGAATGCATGAGCTGGTCAGGATTTCACAGAGACTAGACTCGTAAATCTAATTCACAACCACCGTTGATGATGAGTCGAACATAATTACATATTTCTGTGAAAAAACAAACATCCATCCTGAACTCCAGGCACAGAATTTTATATAATGTACATCATGTTATATTTAGATCACAGACACACCAAGATAAATCTCAGCTTTATTAAAGGAAAAAAAAACCAAACAGGTGCCTAGCATGTGTTTAGTTTCATATCTACTCTCATATCCAATCTTTCTCAAATGGAATTATTCCAAATTCTTGGCCTGTCTGAGGAGGTGCCACTGTCAAACTGCATTATTCAAAGCATGACACCTCAAAGTGATGTTTTAGTGTATCCTCTTCTGTCATATGGCGAGCACAAGAACAAGAAAAAAACCCATATATAGCTGGCAGGGCCGGAAATACCTAGCTGACCCTGGTAAAAGTAATGAGTGTGGAAACTTCCCAGCTCCGTTGTTTGAAGAGCTCGTAGTAAAACAATGTGTACACACTGCATAGTCAGCTTTGTCTTGACACTAAAATTCAGACCTGCCTTTGTTGGAAAATCTTCTTATCAGGAAAATAATGCAAGAGAAACTCCCGTTATTAAAAACTGGGCCCTCATGCACTCGGTTTAGGGCTGTTTATCTTCCATATTGTACACCTTGCTCCAAAAAGTGAGTCCACCAAACCCTCATTCCCAAATCCTCCTCCACAGCCTCCTGCCATAAATCAGGCCAAAGTGAGGACTGTGTCATTCCCAGATGTCAGGGAGGTTGGGAAAGCAGCTATTGTTTGGGAAAGAATTCAGAACAGGTGTGGAACAAAAACAGGAGCCTGGATTAAGACGTGGGAGATGTTCAGAAGCAACCACAGGAGTTGAGCAGTATAACATTTTATCACACACTCCTCTGATAATTTTTCCATTTCACTTTTTTTTAACACTACGAAAGAGTCTACAGTCTTTTTATTCTGTTCCACGTTTATTATTTCACAACTGCAACATGGTTCTCGAACACATTTAACTTTTAAAGCTAGCAGAGGAAAAAAAAAAAGGTTAATTAAAGAATATATACATTAGCGTGATATCAATGATTTTCCCAAAGTAGCATATTTAAGTGCTAGGACACATAAGCTGTTAATAATGTAGCAATGAGTCAATCCTCAAATACAACTTCTGCATTTAGTAGACCTACAAGATAATTGCTTAAATATGTGACACTACTATGTTTGCCACTAGTACTACTGCTACTCAGGAAGCAGATCATGTAAGAAAAAAGGAGATAGGATTTGTAAATACTAGACAGTACTACTAAGTTAGCCATGTGTGATCTTTTCAGACTGAAACAAATAGACACATCAGTCGCTAACATACAGTTCTGAGTTAAAATTCAGAAATTCAGGCTAGTAGAAACTGGGTAAGTGATCAGATTTGCACCTTATTAACTAGCACCTGCTGATCTTTAATCATTATTAACACTTTAACACTAATGAGGCAAATTAAGGCTGTTCCCCTTTCCCTGTGATCTTGCCTCTGAGACCAAGACCATCTGGGAAATACCAGCAGGCCCTTTCCTTTACTCAGCCAGGTACTGGATCTCTTTCAGGGGCTTTTAATTAACCCCCACTGTTCCAGTTCCTTCTCATCTCTCTTGGCTTTCATGCCCATATTTCCATCCTTCCACCCGGAACCTGTAGAGAAGCTTGGACGCCTGCAGGGAAGTCTGGACAAGGCGCTACACATGTTTAAAAAGGAACCAGATGTTCAGTGTCACGCTGTACCAGGCTTGCAGACCAGTCTGGGGACCATCATGCACATGGGAAACAAGATTTAGACCAAGGAGTGAGGGGCACAACAAGACACTTTACAAATCTTGAACAGTTTGACAAACTGCCAAGCACCCTACTTGATCACTGGCTTACTTGGCGACTTAAATAAATAAATAAATAAATAAATACAAACAAACAAATCAATAAATAAAAATCAAACCAAGCGCTGTTATCTCAACGTAACCAAAGTAGTCTCAATCTGAAACTAGGCAAGAATATGGTACCTTCTTGATAAGGTTTATCTGACCAAATGAAGTTGGTCAGATAAACCTTTATCATGATTAGATTAGCGATACACTAACCTCCCTGTAGTTTCCATTCCATGCTCGTGATATTATAATGATCAGGTGATGCAATCAATTAAATCATGCTTTGCTAAGATGTTAATGGACCACGTGAGCCATGCCAGTCCTGATTTGGAACAGGATCCAGGTCAAGCAAAGAAAACAACCCTTGAAACCCAGACGGTCCTGCATTATTAATAGGTCTATACAATAGACTCTTCTGGTCCTCAAGATAAGGGAGAAGCCAAGATGCTGTGCCTCATTAGGACAAAGTAAAAGAACCAAACATGATAATAAATGTCAGGCCAGGGAAATGTTCCTCTCAAGACAAAGCCAGAGGTGGCGTAAATTCTCCATGCCATTGTCCACCATTAAGCTGTTGATATATTGAAGTTTGGATCACGGGAAGGTCACAGAGAGCTCTTTAAATCCCCTTCTTCAAATCCCCCACCCCTCAAACAGAGTCTACTTCACTGACTGAATGCACCTTGGCTTTTGTTATTCAGCAATCAGTAATGCTCAGTAGAGCTATCGGAGGGCAGCTAAAGCAGACACCGGGGAGGAGAAAGTGTTTAAAGGGGGCAGTTCAGGGTCCAGCACTGGGCGTTGAGCAGCTTTTTAACCTGTATTGTTCCAAGTGTGAAGTGCCCTAACCTAGTTCGCCTCGGACAAAAGGCCACCTCTGAGTCATCAGCTTGCTCGTGCAATTTTGCGTGTCTGATGAACGCCAAACACGAGCTCTTGTGAATGAATAAATCATGTGACTAGGACCTAGTATCTTATCAAACACTTGCACCCAAGAAAAAAAAAATAACTGAGATAAGAAATTCTGTGTATTGGAACTGCCAGATACGATCCATTTTATCTACAAAATGATGTTTTGCTTGACACTGCCTTAGTGCTTTATCCCATTACTTCACACTTATTGCTAATGCATAATATGCCACATAGATGCAGTACTTCATAAATACTCACTAAGGCTCAGGAAACTCAGCCAAAGCATAATCTTTTAAAAACATGAATATTCTCTTCTTTTCTTATTCCATTAACCACACCATAAAGTATGCTGAGCTCAGATTTTTTTTTTTTTAATGTAACACTTGCCGGAAGAAGGTCTTTTTTTTTTTTTTTTACCAGTTTAACAGTATATAAATCTCAGAGGTGCCCTTAATCCAGATACATGAGATTCAAGATACACCTGGAATGTTAAGCCTTCAACCTACTGGCTTATGAGTGATGAGCGAAATACGAGTGAGTCCTTGGAAAGCAAATTTAGGAAGAGGTATGATACTGGACTCTTGCATGAATAGAGAAGGTCTGGTCTATGGGGTCTCATTCTAATGAGCAATGTGTGAACATTCTTCATTCGGCTAATGATGAACCTTTTAGTTATGCTGTCACAGTTAGCCTTGCCGGAGAGTCCCTGCATGCACTCAGTGCAAAATGTCCCTCTCTGAGTAACATGTCGATCCTGAGACACCAGTAAGATGCTGACCTCTTCTGCTCCTCAGACCTGCCTGATCCATCCTGATGCCCTACGTCTGGCTGGAGTCTCATCACATTGGTCCTGTAGAGGACGGCCCCATATCATATGGACAGTCAAAAGTCGCCCTTGGAAGATGCTCTGGACACTTACAGTAATGCTTTTATGCCTGAGGACTACAGTGGACTTGTCAACTTTAGGACTGCAGTTGATTGTCATGAACAGTCTTGCACTCAAGTTTCCATCAACGAACAGTTTATAACTTCAACAAAACAGACTTCATGTTAAAACTATACTTATTTTCCTGTTTTCACAGTTATACTTTGTGACTATACAGGACAGTTACACAAGCAAGTTATTTATAATCACGTTGTCTGTTATCGCCCAAATGAGGATGGGTTCCCTTTTGAGTCTGGTTCCTCTTAAGGTTTTCTCCTCATGTCATCTGAGGGAGTTTTCCCTTGCCACCATCACCCCACGCTTGCTCATTGAGGATAAATTAGGGATAAAATTAGCTAATGTTTAAAGTCTTTAATTTTCTGTAAAGCTGCTTTGTGACAATGTCCGTTGTTAAAAGCGCTATACGAATAAACTTGACTTGACTTGAACTGTTGATGGTAAAATCAAATGTGTTAGCATAAGGAGAACACTTTAGAATAGTTTATAGTGCCTTCTGGCTCAGTCATGGAGATTGTTGCTAATTTGGTAAGAACCCTCCTTCTGTAAAATTCATTCATTCATTCAATTCATTGAGATAAGACTTTATTTTTCAGAA
Organism: Sciades herzbergii; assembly: GCA_026153275.1. Taxonomy (NCBI): domain Eukaryota; kingdom Metazoa; phylum Chordata; class Actinopteri; order Siluriformes; family Ariidae; genus Sciades; species Sciades herzbergii. The sequence goes on along the minus strand of JAPFFA010000011.1, from coordinate 32,579,949 downwards.
GGTTAATAAATCAGTTTAGCTCACACTGGGCCTTCTAGTGAAAATAAACTACAGTATTAGATATTAGACAAAAATATATCACTTAAAAAGTTTCAAAGATAACTATGAACTAGATCAGTCGAAATCGTACCTATCAATCTAGAAACCTAATTACTTAATAATAATAATAATAATAATAATAATAATAATAATAATAATAATAATAAATGTTGATTTTAAGTAGTTTGAAAAAAAGACAACAAACAAAAAATTCAGATAGTTCAAATGTTTCCACAAGATGTTCCACATAACGTGAAGTTTTTAAAAAGTGTTTAGCAGAGGTGGACAAAGTATCCAACTTCATTACTTAAGTCAAAGTACAGATCCCACTGGTCAGATGTTACTCCGAGACAAGTGAAAGTTGTCCAGTCAAATTTTCACTTAAGTTAAAGTACTGAAGTACTTGCTTTTAAAAATACTTAAGTATTA
>JAPFFA010000011.1:31972834-31983295 GCA_026153275.1 Sciades herzbergii | reverse complement strand
ACTTGAATATGTTTCAGTAAACAGGTAAAAAAACAAAATTTATGTCAGTGTCCAAATATATATGGACCTAACTGTATGAGCTGATATCCTAGTAATAGAGTAGCCAATCAGAGCGCATGATTGTTCATATCCAGTGAATGTGGATAGAATAATAGATTTTATTAGGTCATTATGCAACTAATTATACGGTGTGTACTGGTAGGAACAAACATCAATGATGTAATAAGGATAAAACAAGACAGGATGTGCTGTTATTGGAAAATGATCAGTGAAATTGTGTTGTGCTATAAAGCAATTTAAAATTGATTGTATCATAGTTAGTAAATCTGTAATGCATGACATCTTCAACACACTGTGCCTCGAAAGCTGTATTTTTTTTAAACAACTTAGTATTATGAAAATCACAGGTATAAAATAACCACAAAATCTTTATAATTCCTAAAATATCAGGCCATGCACACACTGATCAATGCAGAATGTATGATTTGGCAATGTTTAGTAAAATTTTCATTATGTCCTATTGTAATAAATGGAGCTCTGGATCACACTGGTTTACATAAGGGGAAAGAACGCCCTTACCTCTTAGAAAACCCACAAAATGCATTCTAGAAAGGCACTTTCAACTTGCTGACTCATGTCTTGCCAATCCACCCGGACTGCAGGAAGTATTACATGTGAAGTCCTGTAATAATTTATAATCCTCACCCAACACCAGATTGGTTCCCATTTCCCTTCTTTCCTTCATCCTGTCTTGGAGGTTTTTTTGCACCTCTTGCTTGCTTATTTGGGATCTCAATCCAAATCCGGATCTTTGTAAAGCTGCTTTTGGACAAAGTGCTATACAAATCAAATGGAAATGAATCCAAATGGAATGGAACAGGAGGTGATGTTTGTATTGTATTTGATAGAAAGCTTGCCAGAATGGTTCACAGGGCATCTGGATAGGGCAAGAGTGTATAGGACTGGGATCTCATAGTATGCAAAAAAAAAAAAAATTGGCATGAATAGGAGGTTTATACTTTCTTGTTGGTGTGAGTGAGTGGTTAGATATAAAGCTCACAGAACAAAGAATGACCACATTCATGAACATGCATTACATTTCCAGCATCCTTAGTAACTGCCTGGTCAAAATGACGGTGGTTTAAATTACATTATTAGCTTGTTTATATTTTGAGAAATAGAACCAATTAAAATATCTTGAGCAGATATGAACAAATAAAAAAAAAAAACACTTTCAAGTTTAGGCCACACCCATTACAGGTTTAACTCCAAATACAGGTGCACTAAATAGATACAGATATAGGGGTCATTCTAGAATTCGGGGAACATTTCGCGCCTCTGAGATAAACCTTTTGTACTTTTCCACAAAAGAAATCTTTATTGAATCAGTTTTGAACAGTAATGCAAATGATGACAAACTTTCACCAATAACAATGCTTGATGTACATTTTAGACTCAATTTATCCTAAAAACATTAACTAAATGATTCCCAGCCCTCCCCCCACATTATTGGCTGTCTTTGACTGCTGGTTCATCCATTCAACTTGAATAAACATAAAGTGATTCAGTCTAACAATCTGTTTTTTCTGTATTGTGAAATTTCAGTAACAAAAAATATATTTTATCTGTCCCAATGTTCTTGTCAACTCTGTTAAATCTGTTATAAAACTCCATAAAATCCACAAAGACTTTTTAATAATACGCATGATGGTGTTGTAGTCGAGTTACTAAACCTTGAGCCCCTAGTGTTCAAGTTCTCATCAAGTCCAAGTCATTCAAGAAAATTTCGAGTGGAGTCCGAGTTGAGCCCACTAGTGATCCGAGTCAAGTCCGAGAACAAGACTCCAACTGCACCATTTGATGGTGGCAGCTGCTGCCTTTATGTGAAAGCGTCTCTGCTACGGTGTTGGACTAACGTTACTGCTTGACTGCCCCGTTTTAGTGAATAGGCTACAGATAAAAAGCTTGTTTATTGCTCAACAAGCCCCGCCCACTATCAACAGGACAAATAACATGAGAGAGGGTTAACACTAGCTAGTTCATCGCTCAGCAAGCAAGCCCCACTATCAATAGAGCAATGAACATAGCATGTCACTTCCTTCGCTGAGTGGAGTCTTGCCAAATGACAATTGAAGTTCGAGGTCGTCCCCGTCATCTCCTCGATAGTTCTTCTACATATGGAACATATAGCAGTGCATTTTTTCCCACTGCACGAGAAGTCTGTATAAGCAAAGTGGACAATCCTAGGCGCATTCTCTCCAGGCAGTTTAGCGCCATTAACGTTAGTTTGTTCCTGAACATGACGCATGAACAGGTGAATGTGTATTCTCTTGCATGAAATTAGTATAAAAATTAATGTAGATATAAATATCTTATGCCAAATTATTATGACGTTACAAAAAAAAAGGAAAAAATTGGAGTCCTTGTCTCCAATTTATGAGTCTAAATGCAGTTAATGCACGAATTCAAGTCCGAATCATCAGTGTTCAAGTCCAAGTCAAGTCATGAGTCTTTAAAATTAGGGCATGAGTCGAACTCGAGTACTACAAGCCTGATGCATGACACCTGCACCGAGAGACGTCACTTCCTCTGGCGTGAAACTTCAGAAAGGCAGTGAGGTGTGTTATGTTTCTTCTCTCATTAATTTGAACAAAATGTTGAGGATTTAATACCAACAGTAGATTAATTATTCATCAAATCTGTTATTGTGATATCAGAGTGAATCTCTCACTCTTTTTTTTTTAAAACAATAATAAGATTAAAATCCATAAAATTCTGTTTTTATGCATGCCATGTGGTAGCTAGTTTGAGGTTAGCATGTGGAGTTAAGACACAAAATGTTGGGAAATGTCAACTCTGTGATCGTTGATTCTGTTAATAGATTGCCCAGTTTAACAATAACAGAGTTGACTATGACTAAGAGTGTCAACATTTGAATTATACCCACATTTATAGAATGGGCCATAGATAGTGGCATTGTGTTACACCCTTAATGCCTGTTATGTGGACAGACATGGGGAGAGGATGAAGAACGACCAATCAAAAAAGCAAACCATGTTTCTTAGCCTGTGTCTGTCTTTCTGGACCGGCATCACTTCCTCTATCCACCTCTCTCTCTCTCTCTCTCTCTCTCTCTCTCTCCCTAACACACACACTGAGTAGAGTAATTAGATTAATGTGGCAGGGCTGTGATGGAGGTCCTGCAGCATCAGCACCCGTCGTCTTTCTCTCTCTCTCTAGTATTGATTTGAAAAGCTGCAGATTTTGAAAAGGTGGCACCGGGAGATGAGAAAAGGGAGGAGGAAGCGAAGGAAGAGGAGGAGGTGGAGGAGGTCAGAAGGGAAGTGAGGAGAGAGCTGGAGACAGGAGACATAAAGCATAGCTCTCATGACTGCCTGTCAAACACACAAAATGGGATTTATTCAGCTTTGGGCAAAAGAGATGCCAATCATCCATCTTTTTCCTCACTTCCTCCCTCATTCTATCACAATTCAATTCGGTGCCAGGTTTGCTTTATTAGCTTCATTTTTTTAAGTATTGACCAAACAATTATAAAGCACAGAACATAGTCCAGATTCATATATGTAACAAGTATATATATTGTACAGTCATATTTTTAGACAGGATGTACCAGTATGATGTAATATTGTCCGTACCATAATCATTTGATATTTTTAGAGGGAAAAAAGGAAAAACAAAACAATATATCTGTCACTTTTGTTATCCAAGTTCCATTATTTCATTCGGCGTTTTTATTGTACTGTATTGTTTCCTGAGCTAAAGTGTTTGGGTACAGTTCTCGTCGAAGTTTCAGAAAAGCTTTACAGCTCAAAGATGATCGTTAAGTTATAGAGCAAGCAGCACACTGAAGAGTCTCTCTATCAGTACAGAATCTTAACCGAGCTCAGATCTTAATTCCTTTGTCAGGCCACTATAAACCAAAGCAACTTAAAGCTTCAGAAAATATATTACAGGTGAATCAACTGGCTAACAGCCAGTGTTTATTGATGGCTAAGATTTGTTCCATTCAGAAGTTAGCCATATCACTTGGCAGAATTTGAACCAAACAAAGAACCTTAGCAAGTATGGGATATAGGATGCCCTTCATTCACGGTCTTTTACTGTGTTAAATATGTTTGTCCTTCGGGTCGAAGATGACCATGACTTCAATTTGGTGGGTGGCGGTTGTGGGTCCGGAGGTGACTAATGAGCCCTATCTGGGCTTTGAAGGTACGCCCACATGTCGATATTCCACGTGCCAAGGTTGAGTACCTTCACTATCTTTTTGTTGTATTTCCACTGCTGAGTGGGATCCCTGCCAGCCGTGGTGTGCTGACCAGAGTGAGGTGGAGCAGGCTATGTTTGGGGCACATTTTCTAGCCCCTTCCTCCATGGAGGTGAGCAGAGCGAATGCTAAACAGGGCTGCTCGGACACCCAGGGGGCTGCCGAACTCTGCTGCTGCTTCATTCCAACAGAGAGCGACCCTGTGTCCTGGACTGCCTGTGTACAGGTTTGTTACTGCAGTTTCCAGTGTTCCCACACCTGCTGCTTTGCCATTTGCACATCGCCACAGGCTTTGAATTTGAAGTCATGACTTGTGTGTGACTTGGACTAGAATGAGGGAGAGTTATGCAGCCGTCAGCCTCACTCTTAGACTTAACTGGGTCTAAGGGCAAGACAGAATCAAGATGGCTGGAGCTAGGTTGGGATGCAGTGGATGGCCAACAGTGTTCTACGTGTTGCACTGTGCCCTGATCGCGCTCCACAAACGTTTTGTTGGGTCTGCTGTAACCCTGACCAGGGGGAGCGAGGGGTTGCTAGTGCTGGCTGAAGGCACCATCCCAGGCTTGTGGAAGGAAGGAGATGGCTTACTACTCCATTGCATGGTAGTCAAGGGTGCCACAAGCCCACTGCTCTGTGTGAATAACCTAATAAGGCTACATTTAGGAGATGGTGCAGTGCTTAGCACTGTAACCTTACAGCTAACAGGTGAAACCTATCCAGGGTGTACCCCACCTCTTGCCCAAAGTCAGCTGGGATTGGCTCCAGCTCCCCTGCAGCCCTCAATGGATAAGCAGTATAGATAATGCATGGATGGACTACATTTAGCTAACTACTGTAATAGCTAACTGGTGGACAAAAGTTAATGACAGTTTATCTAGATAAGCTATGAGGTTGCATTGTTTTGGCTAATCAACAGAAAGACATCTGGCAATCTATAAAATACAAAGGACTGTCATGTCTCCTCAGATTTGTAAACATACCCAAATACCCAAATCTGTAAATATACCCAAAGTTTTGATATGTTCCTACGGCAGCACAACAGTTAAGTCCACCATGTTCGTTGAATGTTCATAGAACTCTGTTCCAATTAAAATAATTTCAATGATGGATGGCCATCATTGAAAAAGAGACTTCTATTGATTCTCTAAAAGTTCAACTGTCGTCCAATTGATTGGGACAGTCCTTATTTTGGTCAAAAAATGCACTCTGTAGGAATTTGCCTTTCAATTGGAACACATTTCAATGCTGATTCCAGTTATATAGATTGGTGCTCGCATCAAATTTGTTCCCACATTGCTAAAACAAGCCCTTTTTATGACTACTGCTCAATTTATGAGGTCACAAAATGGGCAAGAGAGCTTGATCCTATCATGAGCCAATATTCAGATTATGAGAGGATGAAATGCACAGTGGACACTGAGACCCAGAACCTGTGTAACATATCAGACTCAAGAGTCATAATGCAGGCAGCACCGTGGTGTAGTGGTTAGCACTGTTGCCTCACAGCAAGAAGGTTCTGGGTTCAAGCCCAGCGGCTGACGAGGGCCTTTCTGTATGGAGTTTGCATGTTCTCCCTGTGTCTGTGTGGGTTTCTTCCGGGTGCTCCGGGTTCCCCCACAGTCCAAAGACATGCAGGTTAGGCTAATTGGTGGCTCTAAAATTGACTGTAGGTGTGAATGTGAGTGTGAATGGTTGTTTGTCTCTATGTATCAGCCCTGCGATGACCTGGCAACTTGTCCAGGGTGTACCCCACCTCTTGCCCATAGTGAGCTGGGATAGGCTCCAGCTTGCCTGCGAACCTGTACAGGATAAGCAGCTACAGATAATGGATGGATGGATGGATGGATTCATAATACAAGTCGTTGAAAAGGCCCTGATTAGTAATCATCAAACAACAGGGCAATCTGAAAAGGATACATTAGCAAGATGGTTAAAACAGGAAAAGCATGGTTCAACATATGGGAGAGTCACATGACTTTGCAATGAGTAATAGAAAACCATGTGCTTATATACCATAGACAGAGTCAATGTCCATTCCTAAAACATTTCCAGCTGTACTGTTTTTAAATGTAAAGCTGTTATACAGAATGATTAGCTCGTAATTTCTGAATGAATTTATGAATCTCTATGAATGTTTGCTTGATATAGTCTATAGGGCAAGCCAGTAACTCATCAGAACTCTGGCGATATTGACCTCTGCGGGTAGGGAGGGGTATTGTCCTGTGCTGCTGTGACAATCTGCATGCTGGATAACTTTGCTAATGTTAGTGATTTAAAAAGAAAGCTGTTATGGTGTAATTGACAGGTTTTGCTACTGTTAAATACATCTCTGAGAGCAGGACAGTCCAAAAGACTCTGATGATGATTTGACTAGCCATGTGCTAATATTCAGTATTCTATAAACATTCACTGGATATGAGCAATTGCGTGCTCTGATTGGCTACTCTACTACTAGGATATCAGCTCATATACTGCGAGTAGAGAAAAACAAAACGGCGGAGCATGTTGCTGAACCAACCAAGGACGAAATAAAAACTAAAAAACAAAACCTCAAAAAATACAAAAAAGCAACAACATATGGAATAAAAGTATTTGATGGGAAGAACTTATATATTTTTTTATTTTTCAAGAATTATATAGAATTATTCTAGCATTTTTCACAAATTGTTCCTGTCATTTTGCCGATTTGTTTACATTCTAAGCGGAAGTGATTTTGTCAGACATTTTGTATAAAGTTTTTATTTATCAAATTTGTGAAAAGTAAAAATGCTCTGTTTCTCAAAATCCAGTAAATGTAGATAGAATAAAATAGTTATTCCACTCAATCTCGTCGTACATGGCTTATAAGCAACTCAGTGCTATGGACTTCGTCGGCTATCAGCTCATGTACGACTCGATTTCGTGGAATAACTTAAATAATAACAGAGACGAAGTTGAGGTTATTATTCATTGATATTCACTGAGCCTGAGCCAGATAATTGTTTTAGTATAAATACACAGGTGATTTATTTTTAAAAAATATTTTAAAAATCCTATTTCAAACTTTTAAAGCAGCATGCAAATGTAATAATGGCGCTTGCAGACTTGTCACTTATTTATGCCGACTCACATAAAGTACTTTGTTTTGAAATTGATAAAATAAATCACAATTCCACCTGACCTTTAAAAAGTTTTAGACCAAACTTCATAGCATCTTTCGTGGTTTTAGGAACAGCATTTTCTTTCCATCCATCCATCCATCCATCCATCCATCCATCCATCCATCCATCCATCCATCCATCTTCTACCACTTATCTGGATCCGGGTCACAAGGGTAGCAGCCTAAGCAGAGCAGCCCAGACTTCCCTCTCCCTGGCCACCTCCACCAGCCCTTCTGGGGGAATACCGAGGCGTTCCCAGGCCAGCCGAGAGATATAATCTCTCCAGCGTGTCCTGGGTCTGTCCCAGGGTCTCCTCCCGGTGGGGCATGCCCAGAGAACATCCCTTGGGAGGCATCCAGGGGGCATCCTAACAAGGTGCCCAAACCACCTCAACTGACTCCTTTCGATGTGGAGGAGCAGCGGTTCTACTCTGAGTCTCTCCCGAATGACCAAACTTTTCACTCTATCTCTAAGGGAGAGCCCAGCCACCTTGCGGAGAAAACTAATTTCTACCGCTTGTATCCACAATCTCATTCTTTCGGTCACTACCCATAGCTCATGACCATAGGTAAGAGTGGGAATGTAGATGGACCAGTAAATTGAGAGCTTTGGCTTTTGGCTCAGCGCTCTCTTTACCACGACAGAGCGGTTTAGCATCTGCATCACTGCTGACGCTGTCCCGATCCGTCTGTCCAACTCCCGCTCCCCCTTACCCTCACTCGTCAACAAAACCCCGAGATACTTAAACTCCTCCACTTTAGGTAGCAACTCCCCCCAACCCAAAGTAGGCACTCCACCCGTTTCCGGCTGAGTACCATGGCCACGGACTTGGAGGTGCTGATCCTCATCCCAGCCGCTTCACACTCGGCTGCAAACTGTCCCAGCACATGCTATAAGTCACAGATTGATGAAGCCAACAGGATCACATCATCTGCAAAAAGCAGAGACATGATCCTGATGCTATCAAACCAGACACCCTCTGCCCCTTGGCTGCACCTAGAAATTCTGTCCATAAAAGTTATGAACAGAACTGGTGACAAAGGGCAGCCCTGGCAGAGTCCCACATGCACCGGGAATGAGTCTGACTTACTGCCAGCAATACAAACCAAACTCCTGCTCCGGTCATACAGGGTCCGAATGGCCCACAATAGTGGGCCCTGAACCCCATGCTCCCGAAGCACCCCCCCACAGGGCACCATGAGGGACACAGTAGTAAGCCTTCTCCAGGTCCACAAAACACATGTAGACCAGTTGGGCAAACTCCCATGCACCCTCCAGTACCCTTGCAAGGGTAAAGAGCTTGTCTAATGTTCCACAACCAGGATGAAAACCACATTGTTCCTCCTGAATCCGAGGTTTGACTATCGACCGGACTCTCCTCTCCAGCACCCCAGCATAGGCTTTCCCAGGGAGGCTGAGAAGTGTGATCCCCCTATAGTTGGAACACACTCTCCAGTCCCCCTTTTTAAAAAGGGGGACCACCACCCCAGTCTGCCAATCCAGAAGCACTGTCCCTGACCTCCACATAATGTTGAAGAGGCATGTCAGCCAAGACAGCCCAACAACATCCAGTGCCTTCAGGAACTCAGGATGAATCTCATTCACCCCCAGAGCCCGGCCACCGAGGAGCTTTTTAACTACCTTGGCAACCTCAGCCCCAATATGGGCAAGTCCTCCCAAGCACCCTCAGACTCTGCGTCCTCCTCAGACAACATGAAGGTGGAATTGAAGAGATCCTTGAAGTATTCCTTCCACTGCCAGATGATGTCCCCAGTTGAGGTCAACAGCACTCCATCCTCACTTTAAACAGTAGGGACAGAGCACTACTACCCCTTCCTGAGCTGCCAGATGGTTTGCCAGAATCTCTTCGAGGCCGACCGAAAGTCACTTTCCATGGCCTCACCGAACTCCTCCCACACCCAAGTTTTTGCTTCAGTGACCTCCAGAGCCGTGTTCCGCTTGGCCCGTAGGTATCTGTCAGCTACCTCTGGAGACCCACAAGTTAACCAAGCCCGAAAGGGCTCCTCCTTCAGCTTGACGGCTCCCCTCACCGCAGGTGTCCACTACTGGGTTTGGGGATTACCGCCATGACAGGCACCAATAACCTTGCAGCTGCAGCTCTACATGGCCACCTCAGCAATGGAGGTGCAGAACATGGTCCACTCGGACTCAGTTCTCCCCCGGTATGCAGTTGAAGCTCTGATGGAGGTGGCAGTTGAAGGTCCGATGGACGGGAGCCTCCACCAGACGTTCCTAGCATACCCTTACTACATGTTTGGGCCTACCAGGTTTGTCCAGCCTCCTCCCCCACCATCTGATCCAGCTCGCCACCAGGTAGTGATCAGTTGACAGCTCTGCTCCTCTCTTCACCCAAGTGTCCGAGACATACAATCATAGAGGAGATGAAATGACTACAAAGTCAGTCATTGATCTACGGCCTAGGGCATCCTCATGCCCCGTGCACTTATGGACACCCAAATGGTCGAACATGGTGGTCTTTATGGCCAAACCATGCATGGCACAGAAGTCCAACAACAGAACATCACTTGGGTTCAGATCGGGCAGGCTGTTCCTCCCAATCACACCCCTCCAGGTCTCACCGTCATTGCCCACGTGAGCATTGAAGTCCCTCGTAAAACAATGGAGTCCCCTTGTGGTGCACTGTCTAGTACCCGCCTCAAGGACTCCAAGAAGGCCGGGTACTCTGAACTACCATTCGGCACATAAGCACAAATGACAGTCAGAGACCGTTCCCTGACCCAAAGGCACAGGGAAATGACCCTCTCATTCACTGGGGAGAACTCCGATGTTAGCACGCCGAACTGGGGGGTTACCAATAGCCCCACTCCTGCCTGGCACCTCTCACCCTTGGCAACTCCAGCATAGAAGAGAGTGTCCAACCCCTCTCCAGGAAATTGGTTCCAGAGCCCAAGCTACAGCGGCATACAAAAGTTTGGCTACCCTTGCTGAAAATGTCTGTTACTGTGAATAGTTAAGTGAGCAGAAGATGAACTGATCACCAAAAGGCATAAAGGT
>JAPFFA010000011.1:31847086-31857866 GCA_026153275.1 Sciades herzbergii | reverse complement strand
CAAGTTAAAACCAGATATAAACAATATCCAGAAACACCACCACCTTCTCTGGGCCCGAGCTCTTTTACAATGGACTGGGGCGAAGTGGAAAATTGTCCTGAGGTCTGATGAATCAAAAGTTAACTCTATTAAATCCTATTGAAAACATTTAGCGCATTATGAAACAAAACAATATGACAAAGGTGACTCTGAACTGTTGAGCAGCTGAAATTGTATATCAGGCAAGAATGGGACAGCATTTCTCTTTCAAAACTACAGCAGTTGGTCTCCTCAGTCCCCAAACGTTTACTGAGTGTTGTTAAAAGTAGAGGTGATGCAACACAGTGGTAAACATGCCCCTGTCCCTACTTTTTTGAAGTGTGTTGCTGGCATCAAATTCAAAATAAGCATAAAGTTTTCAAAGAAAACAATAAAATTTCTCAGTTTCAACATTTTATATGTTGTCTTTGTTTCCATGATTACAGTGTTTCCATGATTTGCAAAATCATTGCATTCTGTTTTTTGGCATCTGGGTCGTAAATTTAGCTTCGCCTTCTGCCAGTTCCAATGATCATAGAAATCCGGGAAAAGTCATAAAAATGAAAATTTTCAAAACTAAAATGTTGGAAAATAATAATAAACATGTCCAGTATGGTTTGCATTATTTTTATTCCACTGTTCCCCTCACACTTATGCATGTTACAATAGTCACATACTCTAATATTAAAGTGTATGTTTCCTCAGCATTTACACCACAATATGGCGTGTAGAATTGGTCAAAAGCAAGTTCCTAATAAAAGAGGGAGTGTCTGCTTGCAAAATGACCAAACTCTCTATCAAGATGGGACTAAAACGATCAGAAGACCATTTCACCATCTTCCTTTTTTTTCTCCAGTTGGTCTGACCTTACGTAATTCTAAAGTTCACACAGCTTTGATTCCTGTTTAACTCATTCCATCCTTCATAAATAATTCCCTCTTTTATGTTTTGTAACATTTCAAATGAAATGTCACTTTTGTAGTATGTCAAGTCAATACCAATAGATAAAACCCTAATTTATTTGAGAACAGCAATAGTAGTTATTAAGGTATCTGACGGGATTTCTTCCCACCATCTATTTCGCTTTTGGTTTTTGTCTTTCTGACATCATGGATCAATATTCTTTGAGACAGGTTTTCTCCCAATCCTGTCCTCTTCCCCAGACATTGCTGCAATCGATTTACCCTCACACTAATACGCATTACAATAGTAGTTACATAGTCTAATATAAAAGTTTTTATGTTTCCTTAAAATTTCTTGTCTAGTCATGCCTTTATCTCAGAATGGAGTGATTGAGGGATAGAGACAGTGATGTATATGAGAAACCTTCAGCTAGAAGAATGACAGCTTGTTCCTTGTAGAGAGAATGTCACGAGGTATCCCTGCCCTTCTTCATTCTATTAGGCATCGATTTTTCCAGACCTGGACATACTGGGGTCATTCTGACCCACGTGGGTAATGATGTCGAGAGCATTTATAATGGAGGCCCTGCTTGCACTCTCTCCCATCTCCTTTTCTCCTCTGCATGCCCTACAGTCAGGCAAAAGGAGAGTGATCTTTTCCTGTGGAAGTGTGTGACACAGCTGAGATTTTGGCAACAAGACAGGTTTTTGACATTGTTGGTAACAGAAATGTTTACGAATACCACAGTATTTGATGCTTATTCATTTCTGTTGCACCACACTGGTCACGTTGTTGGCTCGTCTGTCCATAAGGCCGATGAGTTGTTGCCATGGTGTGGCGTCCATCCGTCGTCCACAATTCAGTTAAATTGTATCTCCTCTGTAAATTTTCCACGGATTTCCATTCCAATTGTTTGTTTGCTTGTTTTTTGAAAGAACTCATCACTCCGCACAAAACCTGGTCATTGTTTTGTCAAATTTTTGGCTAACGAGTTAGTAATTAGGCCACATTAATGAATTTTCCAGGCCTCTCAGTAAAATTGTATCTCCTCTCTCATTTCTCATCCGATTTCAGTTCTGATCAATGCTTTGGGTAGATCTTCCCTTGAAGAACAAAATTTGGTCATTTGTTTGTTGATTTTCTTGTTGTAAACAATTTGTTGACAACTTTGTCTATCTTCAGTTAAATCGTATCTCCTCCTTCAGTTCTCAATGGATTTTAGTTCCAGTTGTTTGGTTTGAAAGAACTAGACCTTCTGCACAAAACTTGGTCATTGTATTGTCAGAATTTTTGCTAACGAACTGCTAATTAGGTCACCTTAACGAGTTTTGGGACTTTTCATTAGAATTGTATCTCCTCTCGCAGTTCTCACCTGGTTTCAGTTATGATCGATGTTTTGGGTAGATCTTCCCTCGGGGAAGAAAACTTGGTCTTTTTTGTTGATTTTCTTGTTGCAAACAATTTGTTTATTTTCAGTTAAATCGTGTCTCCTCCCTCACTTCTCAATAGATTTCAGTTCTGATTGCTTTATTTGAAAGAACTAGACCTTCTGCACAAAACTTGGTCATTGTAGTGTCATTTTTTTTGCTAATAAATTAGTTCTTCGGTCAACTTAACACATTTTCTTCTAACTAGAATTGTATCTCCTCTCTTGTTGATCATGCAAATTCAGTTCTGATCGATGTTTTGGGTCAATCTTTTCTTGGGGAAACAAAATTTAGTCCTTTGTTGATTTTCCTGTTGTAAACAATTTGTCGTGGAGGTTGGTCCTCTCTCACATTGTCACATTGCAGTTCTGTTTCATGTTTTGGTCGTCATGGATGTTTTGATGGCAGGCCAGATGAGCTACTACGTCCTTGACGGTCTGGTTTTATATACATCCATGGGATGAATATAAAACAGTATGGGATGTAGTGTAATATTAGATGATTAAGCAGCTGACAGTGATACAACCAATCATTAATTTATCTTCTGGAAAATTATATGTTCCATGATGATTTAGCAAATGTGAATATAAAATGGTTGTATACCTGTAGCTGTCATGATCATAATAGCCATTTTGATCAGCCTACAAGATCACGCTCTTCTACTTTTGCCACTACAGACGTGTAGTGATGGATACATTCACTGGATCACTAAATATAGTGTGTAGAATTGGTCAAAAACAATTTTCCCAATGAAAGAAACCGTGTCTGCCTGTGACATGACCAAAATATCTATGCAGGCGGGACTAAAATGATTAGATGACTATTTGACCAGATCCCTGGGGATCACATCAGCAACTTCCTTTTTTTTTTTCTCCAGTTGGTCTGACTTCACATTATTCTGAAGTCCACATAGCTTCGATTCCTGTTTAACTCATTCCATCCTTCATAAATAATTCCCTCTTTTATGTTTTGAAAAGTTTCAGATGAAATGTCACTCGTGTAGTATGTCAAGTCAATGCCGATAGATAAAAACCTAATTTATTTGAGGACAGCATTAGTAGTTATTAAGGTACCTGACGGGGTTTCTTCCTACCATCTTTGTCACCTTTTTTTGTCTTTCCTGCTGACATCTTAGATCGATTCTTTGAGACAAAAGTTTTCTCCCAGCTCTTTCCTCCTCCCCAGACATTGCTGCTATCGATTTTCCTTTCAGAAGGAAAGCGAGCCATGGGCTGCTCTCACAATGAGATCTAGAAGCAGCAATTGCGTGAATTACACACTCTTTCAGTGTGATTCCTGCAGGCACAAACAACACAGTAGAAAGGGGCCTGTTCAGAAAAATAAAACCAAGCTAGCCCTCAAAAGGCTGTGCATACCTTAGAAGACTGTCTTGGCCAGAGTTGTCCAAAGTCCAGCCCCAGAGCCAAATGTGTCCCACGGACAGATGTTTACTGGCCTGTGGCTTGTCTTTTCGAATGTACACTGCCTGGCCAAAAAAAAATAAAAAATCACTCACTATATTTCATTGGACCTCCTCGAGCATTGATTATGGCATGCATTCACCGTGGCATTGTTTCAAGAACCTTATGCAATGTCACAACATTTATTTCCATCCAGAGTTGTATTAATTTTTCACCAAGCTCTTGTCTTGATGACAGGAGAGTCGAACTGCTCTGTAAAGTCTTCTCCAGCACACCCTTTAGACATTCTATGGGATTAAGGTCAGGACTCTGTGGTGTGTGAAAATGATTCCTAATGCTTCCTAAACCACTCTTTCACAATCTGAACTCTAATTTGATGCCTGTGTCATCAGGGAAGAAAAAATCCACTGATGTGAAAATGGTCATTTAGTACATTCAGGTCGTCAGCTGATTTTCATTTTATTGCCTCATAACATTGCTGAGCCTCGACCTGACCAACTGAATCAACCCCAGATCATAACCCTGCCTCCAGAGGCTTGTACAGTGGCCACTATGCATGATGGATGTATCACTTCATGTGCTTCCCTTCTTACCCTGACACACCCATCACTCAGGAATAGGGTCAATCTGGATCTCTTAGACCACATCACCATTTTTCCATTGCTCCACCGTCCAAGCTTTATGCTGGCTAGCAAATTGAAATTTTTTCTTCTGATTAGTCTCACTAATTTATAATCACACAGTTGTTTAGTCCCAATCCTATGAGTTCTCGTCACATTGTGAGTGTGGAAATGCTCTGACTTTCACGATTAAACATAGCCATGAGTTCTACTGTTGATTTTTATTTTTTTTTATGATTGAACTTTACCAAGCATTTAAGTGATCGCTGATCATGGTCAGTCAAAATTATTTTCTGACCACATTAGTTCCACGAAGTTGATAGTTCATCACTATCCTTCCAAGTTTTAATAATGCATTGGACAGTTCTTAACCCAATTCCAGTCATTTCAGTAATCTCCGTAGTTGTTTTCTTTGCTTAATGCAGGCCAGTAATTTGAACCTTCTGAAACACAGTAGCATCTTTTCCACGATCACAGGACACATCTTCCGACATGTTTGTTGAAGAAATGAGAAGCTACTCACTGCATCAGTTAGGGTTACAAGAATTGTTGGCACCTGAAACACACTCACTGCAGCAATTATCCAATCAAAGGCTCTTAAGTATTTGCTTATTTAAATCAAATGCAAGGTTGTTTTTTTTTTTTTGCCCAGGCAGTGTACACTCACTGGCCACTTTATTAGGAACATCCACCCACCTGCTGTTTGATGCAGTTATCCAAAATCTGCCGATCCCTTGACAGCAGCACAATGCATAAAATCATGCAGATACAAATCAAGAGCTTTAGTTAATGTTCACTTCAAACATCAGAGTGGGAAAAATTGTGATCTCAAACTAGTGTGACTTTCACTGTGGCATGGGTGTTGGTTTGAGCCAGATGGACTGGTTTTGAGTATTTCAGAAACAGCTGATCTCCTGGGGTTTTCACACACAACAGTCTCTAGAGTTTACACAGAATGGGAGGAAAACCAAAACATTGAGTGACAGTTCTGTGGGTGGAAACAAACACCTTGTTGATAAGAGAGATCAGAGAAAAATGGACAGATTGGTTCAAGTGTTTTTGCTGGGAAGGATATAGCAACTCTTTACAATCATGGTGAGCAGAAAAGCATCTCAGCATGCAACAGCAGAAAACCACATTGGATTCCAGTCCTGCCGCCAAGAACAGGAATCTTAGAATCAAGAACAAGTTCCTATTAAAGTGACTGGTGGTCTGTTGGCTGACATGTTTCTGCAATGTTTCCTTTCACCTGATGGTGGCAGGAGGTTATGAGAAGATTATCACAAGCTTTTGTGAATTCTTGAAGGATTCCTTGATTAAACTGTACTTGCAGCCATCTACTCCAATATGTAACAGTTATTCCACAAAATCAAGTTGTACATGAACTGATGGCTGACGAGGTGCATAGCATGGAGTTGGCTATAAGCCATGTACGATGAGATTGAGTGGAATAACTGTTTTATTCTATTCACATTCACTTAATTTTGAAAAAGAGATCATTTTTATTTTTTGCGAATTCGATAAATAAAACCTTTATACAAAACGTCCAACAAAATCATTTTCACTTAAAATGTCAACAAACCGGTGAAATGATGGTAGCAATTTGTGAAAAATGCTATAATAATAATTCTTGAAAAATAAAAAAGGTACAGTCTTACCATTAAATACTTTCATTCCATATTTTGTTGCTTTTTTTTGTATTTTTGGGGGCTGTTTTCTTCTTCTTTCAGGTTGGCAAACCAACTTAAAGGTGCATTAACGCCACTGACTGGGCTGGAGTGTGGAACAGGAGCTATTGGGGGGAGGGGGGAACTATACGTTCTTTTAGCTATTTCTGTTTCTTTTAAATACTTGATTTAAATATTTAAATATTTTTGGGATTTTGTTTTCGAGTAGAGTTTTTATTTCGTCCTCGGTTGGTTCAGCAACATGCGCCGCCATTTTGTTTTTCTCTACTCACGGTATATGAGCTGATAGCTTAGTAGTAGAGTAGCCAATCAGAGTGTGCAATTGCTCATATCCAGTGAATGTGGATAGAATATACTGTGTTAGACATATTTGTGACTGTATATGACCAGTCTAATCTGGCCACCTTTAAAAAATGTTTGGGTACTTCTAGTCTGGAGTTTTGAAATTTGATGGCCAAAAGCAAAGTTAATGAATCATGCTAGGGTTTTTTTTTTTTGTTAAAAAAAAAAAAAAAACTGAAAGGAAGAAAACAAGCTTCTCCTGTGGTAAACACGCATATGCATAGACAGACCAGTATTTGCAAATATTTGGCATCCCAAATAATGTACCATATTAACACTAATCTCTTTGCTATTAACACATGAGCAAGTGAGAGCAGTTTATTAATTCTGTGCCAGAGATAATTTTGTCTGTTCACATCTAATGCTGAGCTCTGACACATTCCCTACATCTTTGCCTCTGTTTTGCCATTTTACCACCGTGAGTGTTTATTTTGTATCTTGTTGCCATGACTCTAACTCTCCACATGGCTCCATACCTGCTCATATGGTGCGTTTGTTGCCATGGTTTCTGATTGCTGTGGCGCACGGCGTGGGCGATGGTACTCACACTGCTGCTTCACCCTCTGTGTTACAGTGGCACCAGTTGGAACTGGGGATGGGCGTCAGCCGGGAGCAGCATTCTGGCTGAATTCGGGACGTTGCACCTGGAGTTCATGCACCTGACAGAACTTTCTGGAAACCCCATTTTCAAAGAGAAGGTTTGGTGCAGTATTCAAAGTCAGACAATCAACAGCTGAGAAATTAAAGGAAAAACAAGCAGAGGGCAGATATTTATTTTCTTAGCATGGTTTGGGTTCACCTGTGCCTCAAAAAGTTCTTCTGACTGATCACCTTTAATGTAAAATGAAACATTTTTTGTCATAATGGGTGTGGTCTCTTCGATGATGACTCCACCCTCATTCACATGGCACAAGGAGTCACTGAATGGTTTGATGAGACTGAAAAAAATGTAAATCATGTGCTTTTGACTCAATTAAGCAGCTATCACGTCATGGTTCATGTGGGCTCAATGCCTTATTAAGACACTTTATGTTGGATTTTCCTTTAATTTGTCATCCGTCTGTATATGTTGCATACACTTGAATGGCTAATACAGTTTACATGGAAAAATAGACTGAACAGTGGAGGATTTTCCTTCCTCTCATAGGTTACTGGTATTGGGAAGGCTTGGTGTCTAATACAGTTCTACGCTCTGACACATGGGTCGCTGTTATTCATTGTTTCAGGTGATGAACATCCGAAAACTGCTGAACAGGATCGAGAAGCCGCAGGGCCTGTACCCCAATTTCCTGAGCCCTGTCAGCGGGAACTGGGTCCAACGTGAGTGAGAGTTGAGCTCTTGATCAAACAATGCTCATAAAACAACTGTTAATTTAGGAGCATGTATAGATAGATAGATAGATAGATAGATAGATAGATAGATAGATAGATAGATAGATAGATAGATAGATAGATAGATATGCATGAATTAATATGAAATGTGACTATACATTTGTCTGTTTATTTGTTTGTTTATTTCCTGTCTGATGTATGTAGTTGTTGCTGCGCTTGGAGCATGGAGGCATTCTTCGTGCATGCTCTTGTTGGGATTTATAGTCATATTTGTTCTTCCGCTCAGCTCTTGCTGTTTCTCTGTCAGACCGAAGCAGTGCCCGGCGGCGTTATACCCGAGGATTATTAAAATGACAATACATTCCATTAGCTGTGGAAATTGAATCTTTCAAACTCGGATGCATTTTGAAGTGCAAGCCGGTGCATGTAACCTACACGACAGAAAATTAGCAGTAGATAATTGTAAGTGTAGATGAATGGTTAATGACGGCCTGAGAGATAAGGGGAGGTAAAGAGTGTGTGTGTGTGAGAGAGATAGGATGTCCCTAATTTTCCTTTAAAACTTTACAATATTAGATGTAAAATGTGAACAGGGACCTCAGTGAGCATGCTTATGCCTCAGTCTCGGTGAAAGAGGTGTGGCCTCTCTGCCTTAGTCCCAGTGAAGATGTGGCGGCCTATCTGCCTTAGTCCCAGTGAAGGAGGCGTGGCTTTTCTGCCTCAGTCTCAGTGAAGGAGGTGTGGACTCTTTGCCTCAGTCTCGGTGAAGGAGGTGTGACTTCTCTGCCTCAGTCTCGGTGAAGGAGGTGTGACTTCTCTGCCTCAGTCTCGGTGAAGGAGGTGTGGCCTCTCTGCCTCAGTCTCGGTGAAGGAGGTGTGGCTTCTCTGCCTCAATCTCAGTGAAGGAGGTGTGGCCTGTTTGCCTCAGTCTCGGTGAAGGAGGTGTGGCCTCTCTGCCTCAGTCTCGGTAAAGGAGGTGTGGCCTCTCTGCCTCAGTCTCGGTAAAGGAGGTGTGGCCTGTTTGCCTCAGTCTTGGTAAAGGAGGTGTGGCCTGTTTGCCTCAGTCTCAGTGAAGGAGGCGTGGCCTGTCTGCCTGTCAGTGTCAGTAAGGGAGGCGTGGCCTCTGGGCTTGTCAAGGCTAACATTATACATATATACATATACAGTGCCAGTCAAAGGTGTTTTTTTTTTTTAAGTTTCTTGCATTTTATTAATATTTAATCACTATTATTGCCACAGACCAAATTAAATGAACAGCAGTTACATAAGGAAAGCTAAATCTTTCTTTAATGGGACTATGGGACTCTAAATGATGCCTTTATTGCTTTACTAAAAGCACTTGGAGTGTAAGGCTGTTCAATAAAAGACTCATACACTGAGCTAGTGTTATTTGTAAAACATTAAAACCATGGTGTGCTACAAGCACCTAATTAGATCAAGATTTTGATTCAATTTTTCAGGTAAATTAAAATAATTTCCAACATCAAGCAGTGATTTATAGCTTCTGGCATGGAAATGGCTTTTGATTTTCTCTGATCTCTTTTCTCAGATCACGTTTCTCTGGGAGGTCTGGGAGACAGCTTCTACGAGTACCTGATCAAATCATACCTGATGTCAGACAAGACAGATGAGGAGGCTAAGCGCATGTATTACAGCGCTCTGGAGGTATGGAAGAGTGCATCTCGGGAGTGTATGTGAAATGTATACATGTAAACTTGTATACAGTTGCTAGCTATGATGGGAAATACACAGTCCCTCAGCCAGCCAGAATAACACTGTGAGCATATGAAAATAAAATCATATACGTACACTTAAGTAGACATGACATTGAGAATTTGGAGGACAAAAACATTTCCTGTTTGTCCTCTTCGATTAGCCTGTTTTACTAAACACACACGGTAAGTGGGAGTCAGTGATGATCCAGATCGACACTGTGTGTGAGGAAAAAGAGTGTAAAAGGAAGACAGAAGATAAAAAGGACTAAAGATAATGAAGATGATTGCTTACTATTGATCTTTTGTTTTCACCTCAGAAAAACAGCTGAATAGAGATATAAAACACACAGGGAGACTTCAGAGATTGATTGCTAGAGGAAAATCACTTGAAAATGGAACCGTTTCCTTTCTGTCATGTTGTTATTAGCAGATTCATAAGTTTCCCACAACGGAAGCCCGATGGAATCTCAATGAAGCTTGACTTCAATCCACCAGCGACCAGACCCTTCTGATTTACCATGAATAAATCATAGATGCCCAGAGCAACATGGGCACACTGTTCTTGTTTAGCATGTACAGAGAGATACAAGAGAACTGTATTATATTTTGTTTGGGTTCGTCACTGTTTGTACAACCCTCCGTATTCCTACTTCTAGAAATTTTGTCCGGGATCCGTTCAAGCGAATTATTATGCGGTTATCATTGGATAACTAGTGCCTGCTATAATAACAGTCAACAGAACCTGCTTTTCCACTGGGCAATTGCGAATGAAGAATCTATACACTGTATGGCCAAAGGTTTATGGACACCTGACTATCACATCCGACGATGAAGACATCCATCTAGAAGACATCTGGAAAAAAAAATATCAGAGCGGCGTTACTGATGCAGAGCCCAGCCCATAAGGTGCTAGAGGGGTCTGGGGGCATGCTCCCCCAGAAAATTTTGAAGTTAAAAACTTCAAATGGTACATTCTGGTGGCATCTAGGGCTTATTTAGGCACAGTTCAACATTATTAAATTTGCTGTTTTTTACCTTGTCAAATATGCAAGGGGCAAAATTAGATTTGGAATGAAAACACTGGAAACAGTCAATTCAGAGAAATATTTAAATAATATTGGCTGGCTTTTTTCGTGGTATATCGGATATATTCCATTCAGCTAGCATGATATTGAACGAGTCAAAGACGTGTAGCTGAGTGGAATATATCTGATACACCACGAAAAAAGCCAGCCAATATTCATCTCATCTCATTATCTGTAGCCGCTTTATCCTGTTCTACAGGGTCGCAGGCAAGCTGGAGCCTATCCCAGC
>JAPFFA010000011.1:30241458-30251939 GCA_026153275.1 Sciades herzbergii | reverse complement strand
ACAATTAAAACGTGCCAGATCAGGCAGCTGGTGGGTTTTCAAAATAATAAATACATGCATGCATTTTTGTGATAAATACATATTATACTGAGCGCATTTCCCGCATAATCCTCACTAAGGTTTCGGACAGCACTACAAAATGGTGTCCCCATTATATAGTGCCCTATATAGTGAGTAGGGAGCGATTTCGGACACGGGAAACTTCCGGCTTGATTCACGTCAGCATTCAAACGAGGGCACGCGCGTCTTTTGATGATGTTGGCAGATGTCGGTCGCTTTGATTTCTGCTGTACGTTTTACTTCCGTCCTACGACGTCTCACACAGGTCTCAACGAATCTCCTTTACGGCCATTGCTTTGCCATATGGACTGATATATTACATAGCATATTTCAAACACTCGTAACTTGCTATAGCAGTGACAAAATAGCTATCAAAAATGCATTCCTATATTTAATAAAATGAGAAATAGAATTTTGATGATAAATTTGCCTTCAGTTCCCCTTTAAACTTCGAGCTAAAAAGAAGCTGCCGAAGAAACCGTTGTGTATCTGCTATAATGTAAGTGGTAATATTTAACTGTATCATGGTTAAAGCATGGCATGTCCATTAGTAAATTTTAAAATATTGTAATCATTGGCAAATCACTGTGGTATAAGGGGAATAAAGCAGTGTGATAGGAAAATAATCATCAGTGTGGTAATAGTCTTTCTCTTTTATTCTTGTTCAGGTTAAAGAAGATGGTAGAGATCAACTTCCTGTGTGTGCATAAAAAGCTTCGCTCCAAGCGTGTAGCTCCGGTTCTGATCCGAGAAATCACACGCCGGGTCAACCTAGAGGGCATTTTCCAGGCGGTCTACACTGCTGGGGTGGTACTGCCCAAACCTGTCTCTACATGCAGGTATCAAGACCCACACAAACACAGTAATGACTCTAATATCTAAATGCTAAAATGTTAGTTTTCCTTGGAGATGAAACTTTGTGCTGTTTTTGTACTGTAGGTACTGGCATCGCTCTCTAAACCCGAGGAAACTTGTCGAAGTGAAATTTTCCCACCTTAGCAGAAACATGACACTACAAAGAACCATGAAGCTATACAGGTTACCTGATGTAAGTCTTTCCTGACTTGTGTTTTGGAAATAGACGTGTATTTATAAAGGATGTGCAATTTAGTACATAGAGTACAATGTTCTTGGCATGGAGATGCATATAGATCTATTTATTCACCAATCAATATGCCTTGTCTTAAGTATAAAAAAAAAATTATGTAACTAAGGTGTTGGAAAATGTTCTTCAGTTTCTTTTAGCAGAAGAAATGCATGTTTCTGAAGCCTTCTTGCCCCCTTTGTTGTACCATAGAGCACGCGCACTCCTGGGTTGAGGCCTATGGCGGCTGGTGATGTGCAGCAGGTGACGGCGCTGCTGCAGAAATACCTGAGCCAGTTCCACCTGCGGCCCGTCATGGGGGAGGACGAGGTGCAGCACTGGTTCCTCCCGCAGGAGAACATCATCGACACATACGTGGTGGAGGTACAGTGTGTTCATATGCTTCTGCAAACCCCAGCTACTGTTTTTGTTTAGTTTAGCTTTAACGTAACTATTTATTTGAGCGTTTTGTGTGTCCTCCTCCTTTGCTGAATTTTGTACCCTTTCGTTTTCTTCGTGTTCAGGGTTCTGGTGGCACGTTGACCGACTTCATCAGTTTCTACACGCTGCCATCTACAGTGATGCACCACCCACTGCACAAAAGCCTAAAGGCAGCTTACTCTTTCTACAACGTGCACACAGAGACACCGCTGATGGATCTGATGAACGATGCACTCATCCTTGCAAAACTGGTAGGTCTGTGGTTTCCATGCAACAGTACGGAGTTAATAAGTACACAGTTATCCGAAATAGCATGATGGCGATTCATAAGGGATGAGGTACCTTTAGGTGAACATCTCGTACTGTATAGAAATTTATATTAAATTATTAGGAAAGTCCACACCAAGGTGGTCTGTTGCAGCCTGGTTTATAGTTGATGTAGGATTTTGTGTGCAGAAGTAGTGGTTATGCGAGTATCATTATTCACACACTCGCTATGCATCTGCTGTACATTTGCAGTCAGAAGTTTACATACACATCATGGACAAGAATGTTATGTCAGTACTGGACTTTCAGTCATTGCTTTGAATTGTTCTTTTTCTGGGGCAGAATGATTTGGACAACATGCATCTGTAAAGGAGGGGAATCCCCAATAATTTGATGCACACAATTTTATTCTGGGTTTTCTGAATTCAACAAAAGGTCAGAATTATCCGTACAGCATACCTAATATTTGGTTTAGCAAGTTTAACCTTGATCAGATGCTTTTGGTAGTCCAACTGTGGTTGGATATTTATACCCCTGTTCTGAAGGAGGGAGGTATACTGGTGTACCTCTGTCCGTTTGTATGTCCGTCCGAAACCCCCTTTTTCTCAGCAACCGCAAATCATAGCCGCTTGGGGTTCTATACAATGTATACCGTTTTCAGGTCTGTTGCACATCGACTTCCTGTTTACTGACTGAATGTATTTACGAAAAACAGCGTGGATTTACAAAATTTACAAAATTTTCTCAGCAACTACAAATCACAACTGTTTGATATTTGGCACCGAGCTTCAGCTTGGGGTTCTGCACCGTGTATACCGTTTTCAGGTCTGTCGCATATCGACTTCCTGTTTACCGACTGAATGTATTTGCGAAACATATAGGGTGGATTTTCGACGCTGTTTCAAAATGACAGTTTACCAGGATGCTATTTGAAATCCCTGGGGAGAACACTGCTCTTTAGGTGTTTCAGGGTTAATTATTTGTTGAAGTCAACGTTCATAACAAGTGTCCTGTTCCTTCGATTGCTTGCATTCTGATGTGAGCGAGAGCGGGGGGGATATATAAGTGAGCAGTAGCTCACAGTTGATCTTGTTAATCACTCTTCTTAGGAGAATTGGTAGAGTTCTATTAAATAGGCTCGTTTTCTGGCACATGGTTGGTAAGGCCGTTCCAAAAACTTAATGTTGGCTTGCTTTATCCGTTCCACGGCCAGCTTTGGGGTCATCGTCCTGTTGGAACTCCTTATTGTGTCCAAATTTCAGCCATCTGGCTGATGGTTTAAGGTTATGCTGAATAATTCTGAGGTAGTCCTTTTTCGCTCTGTGCCACGCATCAGTTCCACTGGCAGCTTAACAGCTCGTATAGTGTTCTTGGGGTTGAATGCCTCACCTTGACTCCTCCCAACACACCTCTGGTCATTGTGGACAAACAGCTCGATGTATGTAAACTTCTGACCTCAACTGTACATCCAGAGGATTTAAAAGCAACATCCCAGTATATCAAGTTTCCAAGTAGAACTGTAAAATGTATCGCAATGATTATTGGCATGGGCTGCCTCTCAAATCAAAAACTCTGACCTTACATTCAAAATTATACTCTGATCTAAAAAACAAAATCCAGAAACGGACCTTTCAGTAGGTCAGCAACATTGAGTCATTTCTAAAATTTGAAGTCTGACTGTAACAGGAAAACTGGTTCATATTAGTACGCCGTAACAGACGAGAATAGTACGCAAGTAACGATTCTGTTCGCTTCATGATATTGGGTTCACAGTTCAATATATATATATTTTTTTCTTTTCATGTAATACATCTTTTGGGGGGGGATTAATGAAGAAAATCTTATTACCAAAAAAAGCAACATTTCTTTTCTTCTTTAAAAATATTTATAAATATTAAGAAGAATAATTGAATTTATTGTTCTTAATATTTGTTCAATTTAAATTTAATATAAAGAATATTTTTCTTATTTAATTTTATTCCTTTTGATGATGATAAAACTTGTTTAAAACAATTATTTACAAAAAAAAAATAGTAAAGGTTAGACTAAAATGTAGTAGTCCGTTAACTAAAATATTTCCCTTATTTAAAAAAAAAAAGGGGGGGGGGGGGGAGGTTAGTAGCAATAGGCCTTTTCTTAATCATTTATGAACGATTAGATAGAACTTTATTGATCCCTTTGGGCAGGTTCCCTCAGGGAAATTAAAATTCCAGTAGCATTATTGCAGGATAAATAGAGAAAAAACTGAAGGTTTCTGAAGGCTTTAGTCACGCTTAAACATAAAACCCCTACCTCCATTTGCTTCTCTTTTCTTTAGCTTTCAGCAGTCTGTAAAGAGAGCTTCGATGTCTTTTAAATCTGTTTGTGCAGTCAGTCACACAACAACTCTCCCCCCATTTAGATCTGGGTTTGGTTTTTTTTTTTTTGGCCACATTCAAGCTGTGTTGTATCCGCCTACGGTGACGTCGCATGCATTCTATCTGCAGTCTAAACAACGCAATTACAGATAGATAAGAAAAGCACCCTGATGATGATAATGATTGTGGTTCATTTTTTGTTTCCAAGATTCAGATTGTCATAAATTTGTACCGCAGTTTTATTGTTGCACGATATATCGTCACATGCCTATACATAAAGTACCACGCAAAAATTTGGGGACACTTACTTTTTAAATACTATTTCCCAAAAAAAAAAAAAAGGATACTTTGATTGAATTGACACATTCTGGCTTAACCATAAACACCCCATAAGCAGGGTGTACTTCCTGTGTTTTTGAGACAGGAGCCCAGTCTGTGGAAAGAAAGGACCAGTGTGTACCATTTAACACTACTTTTGGTTACTTTGTTTTTTCCCCCAGCTGTGTAACAAATCGCCTGGCTGATTCTGATCATCTTTTTATTACAGAAAGGCTTTGATGTTTTTAATGCTCTGGATTTGATGGAGAATAAGACTTTCTTGGAAAAGCTCAAGTTCGGAATTGGAGACGGGAACCTTCAGTATTACCTTTACAACTGGAAATGTCCTGGCATGGAGCCTGAGAGGGTAAGCACAAAGCAATGAACTTGCACAAATATCCATCTGAGGCTGGATAGTATGACAGTACGTTATAGATGGACCGCAGTATACTGTAATAATGTATAGTGATGCGCTTCTTTCAGAATGTGAGGTGTCTGTGTTTATAACTGTCATTACACTGTATCAACAAATTTGAGTATTTATAATACATTTTTGTACAAATCATCTTCCTTATTAAATACTTACTTCCAGGCTTGTTGTACTCGAGTCCAACTCTTGCCCTAATTTTAAGGACTGATGACTTGGACTCGTGTTTTAATTGCATTAGGACTCAAAAAATGGAGGACTCAGGGTTTTTTTTTTGTTTTGGTAAGATGCCATAATTTGGCAAAATATATTTATATCTACATTAATTTTGTGTAAGTGTGTCACACCTGCGCGCCTTGTCGTGTGCATCAGATAGACTCTTGGGCACGCTCTGGACAGCGCGCACTGTAAACAACTCGCACCTGCACAGGATTAAGGCACAAACAGCATGCCTATATAAAAACTTTGAAAACACACTTTATGAAGTATTGAGTTGCGTTGCTTACACATTACCGAACCTTATTTCCTTGTTTGGTTTCCTGATCCCTGATTTTCCTGTTTCTCGTCATTGATTCTGCCGAGTCTATGATAGCCTGTTTGTGCCTCGCTCAACCTATCACCTGTTTTACGATTTTGCCTGCCGTTCTAGATTGTTTTTACCTGTCTTCACTTGTATTAATACACACACCTTCTGCACTTACATCCGTTTCCCAACCATCTCTGACCGAATACTTCGCACTCCCTGACAGAGAGAAGCACATTCACCTGCTCATACGTCATGCTCAGGATGTTAATGGTGCTAAAACAGCCTCCGTCAAATGATGCAGTTGGAGTGGTGGACTCGACTCGGACTCTACTCGATTTTTTTTTTTTTTTAAATGACTTGAACACTGGGGACTCAAGACTGGAGTCGGATTCGAGGTTTAGTGACTCGACAACAACACTGCTTACATCTTTGTAATTGTTCCAGAATCTGAGCTTCTAGTTTTTCATAGCATGACTCTGCTAAACAGAATACTTTCATGCTTATGTTTGTATATCTTCCCCCCGAAAAAAAAAAAAGCACACTAATTCATTCATCTTTTTTAAATGCTAATTTTTACATTGGCACACTGCTGCATCAAGTACAGCATAACGTTTACCAAAACGATATTAGGCCCCGTCACACTTATTCACAATTGGCAGGAATCAAGCAGAACCAGCTGGAATGAAAAAATTTGCCACATTCGGGCAGGAATTTCAAACTGACCAACATTTTTATAGCTTTGTAAGAATGCCGTTCGAATACTTAGAATGCGTTTCGAACCCGCCTCGAATGATTCTTGCACATTCCAGGTGTTTTAGCTTTCGAATGCAGTTCAAATATACTTGGAACACGGTAGAAATACCTAGAATGCAGTAAGAATATTAGGAATGAACTTCGAATGCTGTACGAGTGCGGTTCGATTGCTGCCCGAATACCACCCGAAGTCAGGTTGGAAGGTGCCTCGAATGCTGTATGAATTCACCTCAAATGCAGTCAGAACGCTCCCGCAGTAGCCGCCGAATATGTTTCGAATGTCTAAGAATTTCAAAGAGAATGCAGCTCGAATACTTAAAATGTACTTCGGATATCCCAGAATATACGAAGAATTTTCATTCCGAAGGCATTCCGGCTCATTCGAGGGACATTGTGGCAGGATTTGAAGTGGCTTGCCATTTCGATTTTTCCCTTGAACGCGATCAGAATGTTTCGAATGCTGCTGGAACGCCATAAGAATATTTAGAATGAAGTTAGAATACACTTCGAATGCCGTTTGATATTCCTCCTCTTCGAATGCACCACGAATGTTTTGAGCATGAGCAAAACATTCGGGCCGGCCACAAGAATGGGCCCAAATGTTTGGAATGCAGTCAGAATTTTTAGAATGCATTTCGAATATCCCGGAATATAAGAAGAATTTTCATTCCGACGGCATTCCGGCTCATTCCGCCTCTAGCGTGACTTCCCTATTAGAGTTAACATGAGTAAGGATTTCCCTTTTGTGGCCTTGGGGTCATTTGAAAATTCTTTTTACGTTTTATAAAAACATGAAAATGACCATTCATCTGTCGGGACAGGGACCAGCTAGTTACTGTCACCAGTTACTTTTCAGACACTAATACAGACAGTGGGGGGAATTAAAACAAACTAAACATTGCATATCTAAATGCACTTAAACACTTTGAGGGGTGTTTTTTTTTTTGCTTGCTTGTTTTTAAATAACATTAATTTGCTATTGAATGTATGTTTGTTTTTTCTGAAATGACACTCTGAAGATTTTGTCGTACCTGACTTATTTATGAAGGAGGTGCATCGCTCGCTCACTCACTCCTCTCACCTTTCTTTCAGGTTGGCCTCGTGCTCCAGTAACCAGCTGCTACATTCAGGTCCCTGGGACACGAGCAGTAATTAAAACAAACCATGAAGATCCATTCAGTGAATGAGTTCCATCGTGCAGCTCTTTTAGGTCTCATTTTTGTTATGAGAGATTCTCTCGTTAATTTTTCCTCGCTAAATATCAGCAGAATGTGAAAAGCTTCAGGCTGACTTCTTACTGTAAACCCAATTTTCTTTCCTCAAGACATGCATCAAATACTAATGGTTGGTTTTTTTTTTTTAAATACACATAAATGACAGACAAGCGCACGTCTCTCAGATGATCGGTCGACTCCTTCAAACCCTTTTTCCTTTTTGTTCCGAATCAGTGTGAAAGAACTAGATCCTGTATAGTTAATATGCGATATTTATTATGTGTTGTGGTTTACAAAGGGGCTGAGAAACGGAGCAGGGTCACATCCAAAGTCTTTACCATGGAACTCTGCTGGAGTTCCGGCTCTCAGTTGGGTTTTGCTGCATACATTTTTTTTTTCCTCCTCTCCGAAGCACACGTTCTTAGGGCTTGGACGCTCTAGCGTGCATTTTTAAGATGATTTATCTTGCGTTTAGGCCATGAGTGTGTGCAAACCAAGAAGAATGTGAAGCCTCATTTTTAAACTTTGTTCACTCCTCTCAGTGTTTAGTCTTTTATTTCAAACAATTCTGATATTTAGAATTGTATTTAAGTTATATATATATGTATTATCTGTCAATCATAAAGATGAAAGTTCAGTGATGCATTTGCTGGCACGCCTTGGGAATTTTCACACACAAGCACAAAAGCAGATGAGACGAACAATCACATGCACATCGTCGCTTTGATGATGGCGCAGTCTTTCTAGCTCAGCTTTCCCTGTGCTTCTGGTTATATGCAGCTGAAAAATTGCTCATTACTTGATTTAATCGCTGTTATATGGGACTTTAAAGAAAAAAAAAAAATTTTATACGGTAGAAAATGCTTTTGTGTTCCTGCTTCTCTTGTAATTGACAAATGTATCAGTGTCTACACGCCTTTAAGCACATCCAGATTACAATCTTAAAGAACTAGACAATAATCTCACATTTTACATCGGATGCTTATTCTCAAATCCAGGTTATTTTTTGTGTGTGCGCGTGCGTGCAGTCCTGAAGCTTGCTGTATGAACAGAGCATGTGTTCGTTTGGCAATTTTTTTTTTTTTTCTCCCCCTCTCCTTCCTCTTCATGAGTCACCCAAAGTACTTGCCTTATTTACGAGGTCTTTTTTTAAAATACCTGATGTAGTTTTGAAATGACGCTCAGCTTTCTCTGAAGATTTTTATTAAACTCCATTGCAGGTCGTGTGAACTTCAAATGAACTTAAAAAAAAAAAAAAAAACAGTTGTACCAGCACCATGTCAAACACGGTGGTCACCCAAATATCTGATTGTTAAAGATACATCAATGAATACCAGCATGGATATTTGAATAAAAATAAAATCATCTGAACCTGTAACAACTCTCTTGATCACTCATTCATTCTCAAAACAAGCTGTGTGGTGGTGTTTTGTATGGTTAGAAAGTGATGATGAGATGCATGATACTGTGGTTTCCTCAGGTGTCAGTGCTCATGTTCTTGGTTCTGTTCTTAACTTAATTGGACTTTTGTACACCCTCAGGTCTCATGTTTCTTCATGATAAATGA
Organism: Sciades herzbergii; assembly: GCA_026153275.1. Lineage (NCBI taxonomy): Eukaryota > Metazoa > Chordata > Actinopteri > Siluriformes > Ariidae > Sciades > Sciades herzbergii. Next base: position 30,242,925 of record JAPFFA010000011.1, on the reverse strand, counting down.
TATCATGAAAATGTCTAAAGGGAATAAGATATTAATCCAAAGAGGCCAAGAGTTGAAACATGTTCAGGTTTGGTGACCTCAAAACCCCCCTGAACTAAATGATCACTTCTGCTTTGCTTTCTTTATCTTGGGCTTCCGGATTTTTGAAGGATTTGGGATGATTTTCTTGACTCGAAGAGGTTGCAGTGAAGGAACCTGATCCTTCTGAACATCAGGGGAATCCTCACGTTTTCTTTTTCTCACCTTCCAGGATTCCTCGGTTTTTTCTGACACTTGAACTACTTCCGGTTCAGACGCACATGTCCCTGTAGGTATCCAAGCCACGTTTTGGGGCGGTACTTTGGGCGCGAGGGCTGCGATCATATCCGCGAACGCGCCGCTTTGGCGTTTGAAACCGAGCGCGAGCACGCTGCTGAGACCAAGTGATGATGCAAGACTCGTGCTCAGACTCGGGACCTGGCACGCAGGAACCGAGCGGGTTTGGCTCAGTAGAATGAGGTGACTCGTCATGTGGAAGGGTTGCACCGAATCACACACCAGCACCAGGCCGAGCTCGTTCTTCTCCAGGCCTTTAGTCACCTCGTTGATGCCGATGGCGAGCTCGTTTCTCAAGTGTTTATCAGTCCAGCCTCGGTCTTGTGATTCCTGAATCGGTTCATTGGTGTCCACTGAATCCGAGCCGCCTCGCTCTTGTGATTCCTGAATCGGTTCATTGGTGTCTACTAAATCCGAGCCGCCTCGCTCTTGTGATTCCTGAATCGGTTCATTGGTGTCTACTAAATCCGAGCCACCTCGCTCTTGTGATTCCTGAATCGGTTCATTGGTGTCTACTGAATCCGAGCCACCTCGCTCTTGTGATTCCTGAATCGGTTCACTGGTGTCCATCGAATCCGAATTTCCTTCCTTGGCCTTTCTTCTGCTTCTCCACTTGCGAACAACTTTCCCGTGTTGTTTCCGGAGACCGAGCGAATTGAGTTTCTCCGTCACCGTTTTCAGGATCAACCGCGCGTTCCCACTTTCTAACGGCTTCCACTTTACGTCGTACGGGTTGTTAAGGGCCGCTTTCACCAGCAGCGCTTTCTTTTTCTCCTTCCTCATGGCTTTCTTGGATGTAGCCATCCTGTTCTGAGGAGATAAATCCCTTTTTGCTTTAAATTTAGTTTCTAAAAAAAAAAAACTGTCGCAGTGAGAGCTCCGTCGGGTCTTAAAATATCGCACCGACCCCGTTTTCTGTAAAGCCGCAGCCTGAGGCGGCCATATTTGTTTTTAAGCTCTTCTTCGTCGCATTAACCTTGAGGTGTAAACAGTTTTTGGAGTAAAATTCATAGCGACGCCTGCTGTTCAGGAAGCGTAACGCAGCCTAATACACAGCATGAAATCAAGTGTTTTTGTCTGTGAAGGTTCTCAGTCATCCAGGTCATAGTAAACTGTGGGTGGTAAAAGAGAGCAACTGGACTTGCTTGAAGA
>JAPFFA010000011.1:29097884-29108257 GCA_026153275.1 Sciades herzbergii | reverse complement strand
CTGAAGAGGAGAGTGCATAGGAGAGGACCCAGGACTCTGGATGATTTAGAGAGATTGTGCAAAGAGGAATGGTCGAAGATCCCTCTCTCTGTATTCTCCCATCTTGTGAAATGTTATAGGAGAATATTAAATGCTGTCTTGTTGGCAAAAGGGAGTTGTACAAAGTATTAACATCAGGGGTGCCAATAATTGTCGCACACATGATTTCATGTAAAAGATTTCTTAATGTGGGATTTTTTTTTCCCCACTGAATAAATGCACTTGAATTAAAGGTTGGATTTGTCTCTTTTTTGCATTGTTGTCCTATATTTTTTTTTTTTAAATGAATTTATTAGAAGCCTAAGAACAGATCTTAACGACGGGTGCCAATAATTACGGAGGGCGCTGTATATCTATTATCTATGTAAAGAGCGCTGCTATCAGAGCTGTGCTGTAATTAAAAAAAAAAAAGAAATTCATCAAGAGCGGACAACAGTGCTGTGATATAATGTCCTGCGATACGTTCATCTTTCAACTTGTTCTCTTCTTCTTGCATGATAAATGACTCTTCATGCACAACAATTTCTACGAGTCGCAGACTTCCAAAATCCAGTTTTGATTTCTGCATCAAGTCCACGTACCTTTTCAAAACGCGCATTAAAAATCGTGACACGCAGACCTTCCGTGATGTCAAGAAAAAAAGTGTTCGGTACTTTTTTTTTTTTTAAAAAGTGCAACATCCTTAAAAAAAAAAAAAAAAACCTTCCTTCCAGGATTCTCACAGTGTTTTTCTTGAACATATGTCATTTCATCTGTAACAATTCAGCACTGTGTATCATCATATGGTAATCTCCCACGGCCTGAGCCTGCAGCTAATGAGTGCTGCTCCAAGATCGTAACTGCTTCTCTGGTTGCAGCTTCTTCCAGGCGCTAGACAGCACGGTTGTCACACTAGCAAGGTCAAGTGACAGACACAGCGCGAGCTCAGCTTCGACATTTCCTCTTCTTGCCAGTTATAACTAGCATCCACTGCTGAGATAATAGCTTGAGCATAACAAGAACATCCAGGATGTGTCTTTGCCTCATTACGACTAAGCTGTGGAAGAAGCCAGCAGGTCACGTGATGCCGCAGGTGAGCTCAGAGATGGATTTCGGAGGCAGCACGAGATAGCCGAGTCTCAGTCTGAGTTTCAGAAGGGATAAAAGATAATGAGATGATAATAAGTGTAGCGTGTGGGGCTGCAGGGATGTAAACACTGGCGAGTCTGATTGAAGCTGAGCTTATCTCCAGCACAGTGACTATACAAACCCAAGAGAATCAAGGTCTCTTATTATTACTACTCAGGGAGAAGATTGAGGGAAAGTTGATGAGCGATTTAATTGAACACTGCTCTCGTTAACTTTTTAAGGAGCGTGCATGAGCATAAACAATTAACCTGGGTGACCAATATCCTTCCGTCCAGCGATACAAAACAGCAGACATTAAACTACTCGTTGGCAGTTCTGTAAGGCACAGCGGTTCAGGATTTATTGCGTCCCGTCTCAGATGCAGACTGCGTTCTGATATAATCGAAGGCAAGGCGTCGTTGGCTGTTGATCTGATTAAAGTTTTATGAAGGAGCTTTAATTAAAGGTGCAGCTTGTGTGCTGAGGGACGGCTCTGGTAACACTCCGTGATGAAGTGGGGCACGAGGTGTAAGCCAATATTAACAATAAACAACAAAAACCACCACCACAACAACAAAAAGTCAGTACTTTCCTGAGATTCCAGTAGGGCTTCTTCAGTAGTGCAGGCTTGAAATAAAAATATTCATCTAATACTTGGTGAAAAAAATGTAAAATGTTTAAAAGCTGTATATTTGAAGTTGTAAGAAAGTATGTCCTTCTCCTCGAATAATTTTTTAAAATAAAAGTGCATGCATGTTAAAATTATTGACGCCAAGCTATTTAAAATGCATTATTAAAAACTGTCATCCTTGGGGCAGAAAAAAAAAAAAAAAAGAAATTGCTCTCTGATGCATTGAGAAAATATGCAAAATGTGTCGAATCTCCATCAGCCATCACCAGGAGGAAAAGAAAAAGAGCTTTCAACACAAAAATAACTGCTGATGATTTGCACTAATAAGCTAATGGTAGGCTTGTGTGATACTCACCCCACCCACCTTTTTTTTTTTAATACAACTGACCGTTTTAAAAAAAAAATCATGATAAACAATTTTATTCATCTGTCCAGAACTGACCATGAAAAAGACAAGCTCTTTTTTTTTTCTTCTTAAATCAGCTTTACACCCGCCTTTCAGATTTTTCAAGTGCAGGTCATAAAAAGAATTTTCCCCGACACACAGTTATTTTTGTTTAGTGGACCGAAAGCGACTGAATTCGAATCACGGACTTCCAATTTTATTCTTTTTTTTTTTTTTTAATAGAACAATTAATGAATTCAAGGACACGTGGCCCTAAATTCTCCGCTATCTTTATCTGCTTCACCGTGACCCAATTCAAGATGCTACGTCATGCATGACATGGTGGGCTTTCCCCGTTTGCGCAAGGCATTGTGGGATACAAATTTGAAACAGGAGAGAAAAACGGAGGGCGCGAGTGTGCGAATGAAACGTGGAAGACCGACTACAGTAACGGAAAGCGAGAAGAAAAGACGTTATGCTGCGAAGGAAAGGAAACGCAGGACCAAACTAATAAACCGTCAAGGTAGACCTGTAGATGGCAGTAATGCAACACTGGATGCCAGCTGCCGTAAAACCCAAAAGAAGAAGGAGGCAAACAAGAAGGTAAACCTGCGCATGCATATACAGACTTCCTCTGTCTGCTTGACTGTGCGAAGCGAGCGATTTCATGCACATTATTTGCTCAGGAATCCCTCAAATTAAATAACTTCCCAGCCACAGAATGGCCTGATATTTTGTGAGATATTACAGAAATAAACATACATCACAATAACCACATTTCAGAGGGAACTAAATTTCACTGATTTTATGAAATTGAAAGGCCGTCTTGCTTTAAGAAGAGTACTGGAGGTATAATAATAATCATAATAACGAAAGGAAGGCTGAGTGGTCAGGAATTGCTTGTTGGCAGTGGCAACTGCAAAAAGAGTTTCTAAAGTAATTAGGAGATCATGTAATCTCAGAGGTGGGGGAGGGCTTCCAGGTGGTATCGGTTAATACTGGAAAGTTCAAAACCCCTGTGCAAGTCATTCCAGTGTCATATGGCGATACACTTTTGGTGCATTTTTGAGCGATAATTCATACTAGCGGAATCGGATTTGAAATTGCAGGGATTCTACACAAACTGCTTTAAGGTTGGCAGGTCTGGTAATAGAATATCAGAGTAAACCTCATTAGATATTTTGGCAGTGTAATACTATGTAGACACGATTAAATTGTTATATCGCAGCCTAGCTAATGGAAAAAAAAGAACCAGCAGTTAAAAATACAAATGAGAAGGGCACTTGGTAGAGTGTATACCTCCGCCAAGCCACATATTCGGATTTGCATCAGAATCTAATCCATTGTTCCTTGGCTCACCTTTCCTCAAAATTTCATTAAAATCAGTTCACTACTTTTTGAGTTACATTGGGAAAAGACAAACAAACGGAGGCGAAAATATAACCTCTTACACCAAAGTTGGCAGAGCTAAATCAGGGTCACACTAAAAACAGGTTTAAATCTTAATTCAGATTTTCCGAAAGATATGATAAAATAGTCTGCATTCAGTATTTCTCAAAATTGCAATTTCAAAAAGCACAAAAAAAAAAAAAGTCTTCTCGCTTTTCATTTTCAAATGGTCTTGGGTCCGTATTTTCTATCCCTGATGGTTTTTTTAAGCTTAAAGACGAGTGCTTTTTGTTAAAGGAACCTACTTATATACCCTGAAAATACATGCATGTTATTTACCAGTTGGGAGGTCCGTATCGTGAAATACCGTGACCGAGGTTTTGAAAGTACTGAGCGAGGCCCTCTGGGCCGAGGTCAGTATTCAAGGCCGAGGTCACAGTATTTCACCATACAGACCGACCTTAAGCTGGTAAATAAATAATATATTAATTTTTTTCTTTACCAAATTCTAACAGAAAATGAGAGCGCTCGAAAGGGAAAACCGAGTTGAGGCGAGCCGCCATTTTGAATCCTCATTCACGGCTGTAATTGCAAATTACAAGTGCACTTCCATGTCAAGAAAAAACTACATTTTGCCGTCTATGTAGTCCTCTATTTATACAAATAGGAGTCATTCAGGATTCAGCCATGTTTTTGCTCGGCTTTAGCAACAGTTAGAGGTTTTTAGCTTTCTCCTGAAATGTTTTTTTTTTTTTTTATTTCTTTTTCCTCAGGGTAGTAAAACTCGCTTTCACTGTGAACACTGTCGTTATCGCTGTCCATGCTGTAAAATTAATACTATTCTCCTGAGAAATACTGGCAAAAATTTATAAGACTTTTGATAATCTTATAAATACATCTTATTAAAAAAAAAAGATAAATGTTGACAAAAAAAAAAAATGCTACTATGTTTGTTGTTGTTGTGAACGAGCGAGTTGCCAGAGGTCCGTAACCGGGGTCCGTACCGTGGGATACGGACCCACTTGCCAGCCAGGATTTTACCGCGAAAAAAAAAAAAAATCCCTTTATTTATAATTGCTCATCTATGCTACTAAAGGAAGGCTGTCTGTCTCTCGGTCTCTGTCTGTTCGCTTATGCAAATTGTCACGGCTGGACGCACATACTCCATACTTTACAAATGGATTGGTGACATCCCAGAGGGGCCCAAGACAACATTTTTGATTTCCCAAAACATGGAATTAGTGCTAATCCAACACACTACTCATTTCCCATAGGCTATATGCTTGTGTTAACACACTGAGCGCAGCCTCGGCGGGGAATCCCCTCCCCGACTCGCCTGGGAGTTTTGATTGTACGGGACCTTACAATCAGCGCTCCTCACCGGAGACTTCCGCGAGGGCCGAGTCTACGTCACTGAGGAGACGCGGGGAGCGATTTAGCCCCTGTGAAGAGCACCACTCAGAGGAAATCAGGTTCATGGGCAACAACTACTAGTTTTAATGAAGACGTCCAACAATTCTGAAGGTGACTTCAGGTATGTTCAATTATTTGACCAAATATGTGACTATATGCGAGTTTAACATGATGTGTAAGAGTAACACGCCAACATCCTTACAGAGAAGAGAAATGCGGGACTGGAGCAGCGTGTGAGGGCACGTTGTGCTGAATTATAATTTGATTTCTCATGAAAATCTACATCCTCCCACCAGGATATTCTCCAAGCATGATGCATCCCTACAAGTTTAATTACCTCCTTGTGCTCGTCAGAACTTTAACGAACGCGTGTTATTTTGTTCGAAGACGCACTTCAGTCTCAGGCACCACAGTTGGTGGTTTATTTGCTAAGTGATGATGATGCTGATTTGTGTTCCGCTATTAAGAGTTTCAGGTTCAGCTGTTAATATGGATAGGTTTTTATGTTCAGACAGTTTTTATGTCAGTGATGAAAACATGCACAGTTGTGGTCGGAAGTTTACATACACTCATCATGGGCATGAATGTTATGGTAATTTTGGGCTGTTAATGATTTCCTTGAACTGTTCTTTTCCCAGGGTACAGCATACATCTTCAAAAAACAAGAATTGAGTGCACGAGTTTGCATTTATTTTGCATTTTCTCTAATCCACACAGGGTCAAAATTATACCTACAGGGTCAAATATATACATACATTTCACTTAAATAAGTGGTGCTGAAGGTTCGACAATGTCTTTTAACTTGACAAGGCCAAGGCCGATTAACTTCTCATTAGTGATCATGATTGACTACAACTGGTAGCTTCTCTTTGCCAGCATAAAAAGGATTTGTTTGACAGCACTCATTGGACTGACTGATACTCAGAACCATGGGAAAGTCCAAGGAACTCTGTGAAGATCTAAGAAGGAGAATTGTAGATTTACACAAGTTGGGAAGGTCTCTTGGAGCCATTTCTAAACAACTTCAGATTCCAAGATCATCAGTTCAAACAATTGTATGCAAGTACAAATTATTCGGAGGTGTCACAACTTTGGCAAGGTCTGGAAGAAGACCCAAACTGTCACCCTCAGATGAGAGGAAATTGGTTAGGATGTTCAAGAACAACCCAGGAACCACCAAGGCTCAAGCCGGTCATGAACTGGAAACTGCTGGAACACCAGTGTCACTGTCCGCAATGAAGCAAGTTTTACATTGCCATGGACAGAGGGTGCTGACCAAGAAAGAAGCCCCTGCTCCAAAATCAACACCCTTTCTCCAGCCTTCTGGAGAAAAGTTTGATGGTCAGATGAGACAAAGATTGAGCTATTTGGCCACGATGACCAGGTATGTTTGGAGGAATAAAGGTGAGGCTTTCAAACCTAAGAACACTGTACCAACTGTCAAGCATGGTGGTGGTATCATCATGCTCTGGGGTTGTTTTGCTGCCAGTGGTACTGGTGCATTGCACAAAACAACAACTCGATTCATCGCATGCTTGTGAAATTCCTCTCTGCATTTAACCCATCTGAAGCAGTGAACACACACATGCACACACAAATGAGCAATGAGCACACACACATGCATACCCAGAGCAGTGGGCAGCCATGCTAACAGCACCCAGTTTGGGTGCTATAACCAGTTGGGAATTAGGTGCCTCACTCAAGGGCACTTCAGCCCTAACTGCATGTCTTTGGACTGTGGAGGAAACCAGAGCACCCAGAGGAAACCCACACAGACACAGGGAGAACATGCAAACTCCACACAGAAAGGCCCCTGCCGGCCACTGGACTCGAACCCAGAACCTTCTCGCTGTGAGGTGACCGTGCTAACCACTTACACCACCATGCAAGTGGATGGAATAACGAAGGAGGACTACCTCCACATTCTTCAACTTCACCTCAAATCAACAGCGAGACGGTTGAAACTTGGACACAATTGGGTGTTCCAACAGGACAATGATCCCAAACACGCACATCAAAACTAGTTTTGGAATGGATAAAGCAGGCTACCATTAAGCTTCTGGAATGGTTTTCCCAAAGCTCCGACCTCAACCCTATTGAAAATTTGTGGACTACTCTCAACTCTTTACCCCTTAATGACGACCCCGTGTATATCCCTTAATGACGACATATGACAAGCCCGTGTATATCCCATAATGACGACATATGATGCCTTGTCTAAAACCTTGTCAAAACCTTGTCTTTAGACTTTTTTTCTTGTAAATATGTTCTCAGGGTGAACAGTATATACATATACAAGGGTGGCTGCAGCAACTGCTTTAAGGGGTAAAGAGTTAAAAGCCGGGTCCGTGCCAGGAAACTAACCAATTAAAATGAACTCTACCAATTCTGCCAAGAAGATTGGTCAAATATCCAGCAAGAATAATGCCAGAAGCTTGTTGATGGCTACCCAAAGCGTCTGGTCAAGGTGCAACTTGCTAAGGGACAGTCAACCAAATATTAGTGGAAGTGTATGTACAGTATATACGGCATTTGAGCTTATGTGTATAATTTTGACCCTGTGTGGATTAGAGAAAATCCAAAATAAATTCAGACTTGTGCACTCTTGTTTTTTGAAGGCATTAAAGATGTATGCTGTAAAATTATTCCACCCTGGAAAAAGAACAGTTGAAGGAAGCCATTAACAGCCCAAATTTACCATTCCATTCATGCCCATGATGAGTGTATGGAACCTTCTCACCACAACTGTATGTTTCCTGACGAACCCATCTGTTTCTGTCTTTTCTCACAGTAAACAGATGCTACATGGGATGCGGGACATTTGAACACGGATGACCTTTTAACGGCAATTCTGGACCTTCAGAAACTTACACAAATCCTCTTCTGACCTGAAATCAACTCTAACTGCCTTCCTTCTTCCTTCCAAACGCTGAATCACATCTGAAAATAAAGCCTATGACACAAATGTCACTTCAAATTGGCTGCATTAGCCTTTCCAAATAACCTTCCCAAGAGGTTGGTGACATTTTCCTTCTTGCTTTCATGCATGTCCACAAGAAACAACACAAACAGTGATGTCACCCTGACCTTTTGGTGCTGAACATGTTGCTGATGTCTCCTCTCTCCAGTACAGAAGCTTCAGGAAAGTCAGGACGAGAGGCTTTGCTTCAGGGAGCGGGTCTGAAAGCAAGGAGAAGATAAATTGCGAGGTGTTAAACATGGAAAGAGCATCTTTGACAGCTTTTGGGGTAACAACCACAGACAGTAAAAAGAAAACATTTGAGAATCAAACAGAAATCTGACTAAGTAACAAGAAAAGTAAACATCCATAAAGAGCTGGATGTGGGCTGTTCATTGCTAATTGTGATGTGTTAACGTTGCTAACAAGAAAATCGAAGCAGGAAGAAAGAAAAAAAAATTGAACAAAAGAAACCCTAGCATGCGTCAGTGGACGGGACGACGCAATCCTAACAATATAAATATGTTTGGATTTACACACACCGGCCACTTTAATAAGAACTTGTTCTTGAGTCTAAGATCCCTGTTCTTGGCTGTAGGACTGGAACCCAGTGTGGTCTTCTGCTGTTGCATGCTGAGATGCTTTTCTGCTCACCACGGTTGTAAAGAGTTGCTATGAGTTACTATATCCTGTCTGGCAGCTCGAACCACCTCGGATCTGTCCATTTTCCTCTGACCTCTCTTATCAACAAGGGGTTTGTTTCTACCCACAGAATTGTTGCTCGCTCACTCAATGTTTTATGGTTTTCGCACCACTCTGTGTAAACTCTACAGACTGTTGTGTGTGAAAACCCCAGGAGCTCAGCAGTTTCTGAAACACTCAAACCAGTACATCTAGCTCAAACCAACACCCACGCCACGGTGAAAGTCACACACTGAGATCACAATTTTTCCCCATTCTGAAGCTCTTGATTTGTATCTGCATGATTTGATGCATCGTGCTGCTGTCAAGGGATCGGCTCATTAGAGAACCGAAGAAAAGAGCAGGTGGATGGGTGTTCCTAATAAAGTGGCCGGTGAGTGTATAAGTCTATAAACTTTACAATTATTATAACGCTAGCATGAACGCATGTCCACACTGCAGCCTGGTCCTCGTCCATATTATACTTCACATATTAATTAACAGTTATTCCACAAAATCGAGTCGTACATGCCGAGTCGGCTATAAGCAATGTACGACGAGATTGAGTGGAATAACGGTTTTATTCTATCCACATTCACTGGATTTTGAGAACCAGAGCATTTTTATTTTTTGCAAATTTGATAAATGAAAACTTTATACAAAGCGTCTGACAAAATCATTTCTGCTTAGAATGTAAACAAACCGGCAAAATGACAGGAGCAATTTGTGAAAAATATGATAAAAATAATTCTTGAAAAAAATATATATATATACATTTTTACCATCAAATACTTTTATTCCATATTTTGTTGCCTTTTTTTGTATTTTTCAAGGTTTTGTTTTCAAGTAGAGTTTTTATTTCATCCTCGGTTGGTTCAGCAACATGCTCCGCCATTTTGTTTTACTCTACTCACGGTATATGAGCTGATATCCTAGTAGTAGAGTAGTCAACAGGGCTCGACATTAACTTTTAAACCCACTTGCCCTGGGGGGAAAGTGGGGGTTAATTTGGTTATTTGGCTACTTTTACTTGTAACGGACAATAACAATTTTACCCAAAATAGTTTTTCCTGCTTTGATTTATTTCCATTTCACATGCATGCAGCTGTTGTAAAGTTCAGTGTGTTTGTGTAGAACTCTCTCTGAGACTGTAGCTTCATTACTCGATAATGTAGAAATCATAAAACAGAAATCTATAACAAAAGTTTGTATGAAGGAAACAATAGGGTGCCAAGACTTTTGAACAGTACTGTGTTTGAGAATATTTATATATCAGAGTTTGTTTTCTTATATCATCCACCTCTAGGTAAAAAAACAAACAAACTCGCGCTGTGTCATGACAGGATAACGTTGAGTTTAAAATTATTGTTTAGTGTGTAGATTGTGGGTGTTTTATACAGACCTGGCAACCTGAAACTGAATCAGTGCAGCTGGTCTGTCATAGTGCAGCTGGTCTGTCATGATGCAGCGCGTTTTTTTTTTTTTTAACCTGGAGGTGGATGATATAACAAAACAAACAAAAAACTACCACACGATATATAAATAATTTTGCACAGGACTGTGTTCCTCTGGTAACAGAAACAAAGCTCCAGCTCTCTCTGCTCTTAACCTGTTCTGTTCTTTCAGGATTTATCGCGCATGTCGCTCCTTGTTGAGTTTTTTTTAAGCCCGAGTTGTCTGAAACCAATCTGTGTTTTCTGTGTCGAATAAGGAAGCGGCTTCACCTGTAAGAAAATCAAACACTTTCATGAAGGAGCTAACTCGAATGC
>JAPFFA010000011.1:28883845-28894121 GCA_026153275.1 Sciades herzbergii | reverse complement strand
AAACCCACGCGGACACGGGGAGAACATGCAAACTCCGCACAGAAAGGCCCTCGCCGGCCACGGGGCTCGAACCTGGAACCTTCTTGCTGTGAGGTGACAGCGCTAACCACTACACCTTAATAAAATCATATGTATTTGATATTTATCTATTATAATAGTTCAATGCTTGTTTTTTTTTAAATATTTTTAATTTAGATCTTTTATTAGTTCGAATGTATTTGTTACGAGTCTTTGACTCGTACATATCGACGATAAATAAAGCTATGAAAGAATGAATGAACGTTCTTATACTCACCTTTATTTTTTAATGTTCTATCTATGAGATCTGAATTTTTTTTTTTTTAAGTGCTTTTGTAAGTGTGTAATGTTGTTTGTGGTAACTACTGCGCTGCCTTCGAGTCCAGAGGCCGCTTGAAAAAGAGACTATTCTCTCGATGTGTTAAATAGAAACTTTGATCACACTGTAGTGTGATTTCCAGCAGTGTCGTCTTGGAAATTTTGGCATTTTTACGCACAATGGTGTAAAAAAAAAAAAAAAAACATTCAGGGAGGGACATGGGTTGTTGAAGAGCTGAAAGGATGTCTATGGTAACCGCTCTTTACATCTGTGGTGAGCAGAAAAGCATCTCAGAATGCACAGCACATTAAACCTTCAGGCGGGTGTGCTTTAACAGCAGAAGAGCACATCGGGTTCGACTCCTGCCAGCCAAGAATAGGAATCTGATGGGTGTCCACGGATTTGGGGGGGAAAAAAACCCCAAACAAAACAAAAAAACAAGACGCAATGCATTTTTTTTTTTTTTTGTTTGTTGTTTTTTTTAAATAAATGCATTGCACTGTTGTTACATCACTGACTGAATGAATGAATAACTGCATGGAAGAGCAGAGCAGGTGCACAGGTACAGGTGTGTTCCTATTAAGTGTCTGGTGAGTGTCTTTACATCTGTCCTTCCGTCACTGCACACAACCTTGGGGTAACCATGTCATGGACAATCAATTAATCCCACCATCTCTCAGGAAGGCATGCATCAAGACACGCTGTTCTGGTACCTAGGTGCTGGAATGAACCTCCCCGAGCTGATGACAACGTCTAAAGCCCTACCTCTTTCTGAAGTACTTACTATATTATCTTCCAAACAGAGTCTTTAGATTGATACAGTTCTACTTTTCCACCAAGACAGTTCCAGGGCTGGTTTGGACCCGGGGCCTTTTCTCGAACCAGTTCTTTGCATTTTGACAGCCAAAGAAAAACTGGTTCTGAAGCAACACCAATGAAGAACTGCTCAAGGTAGGGGCTGGAGGTGGGATTATCATAACCAACTGGACCAGCTAAACCTGTGAGACCATTAAAAAAAAACCAAAACAAAGCTAGTGTAGTGTCTGTTCTGACTAATCCACAGAAGAAGAAGAAAAAGATGTCTGTCATTGTTGTTCCCGCCCAGTAGGCTGGGCTAGCAGTGCTCGCAATGGGGCTTGCGACTGGGAAAGTCGAGACATGTACAGTGATGTACTGATGCGGCTCTCTAGCTTATGGAAAAACAAACTGGTTCTTAAAAGGTTCATACGTTGAACCAACTCTAAAACGGCACTAGCGCCAGCCCGGAACTAGCACCTGGTGGAAATGGAGTATCAATCCTTGACCTAGTGAACCAATATCAGGATGTATTCACTGATAAAGAAGTGCCTTTGGATAAGAGCATCTTCCAAATGCTATAAATGTAAAACGTAAAAATGTTCAAAGAACTAAATTAAAAGTTTGGCCAGATGGTTAAAGGTTGATGCGGAAACTGAAAAATGATTCCTGTTAATGTCTACATGATAATCATACGCATATCCTGTGTCGGATTTATTGGATGTGACCCATAGCTAAAATAGTTTATAATACAGTATGACGCAGCTTCCTGTAAAAAGATAAAGCGTGAACGCTGGCGTCATTAGGCATCGAAGATCCATACACTGCATGGAAAAGCTGACTCATTCTCTAAGGACTGAATCAGGAACGCATGCAAAACTCTGGTCTAAACGGACGAAGAATGGGTTGAGATCTCAGCTGTTATGAGATTAGATCAATAAGACTGAAGCGTGTAGTGCCCCGCCCATTTCAATTGTGTGTTGGGTCGAGTGTATGGTTTTTTTTTTGCTTTATGGATGTGCTGTTTGTCTTGTTCGTACAAATGTCAATCGAGAAACGAACAAATAAAGCGTTTAAAAAAAAAAATGGTCTTGAATTCAATCCTAAAGTAAAGAGCTGAATTGAGAATTCATGTGAAACTTCATGTCCAGAGCTGGATGGTGAATGCAAAACTTTTGTAAATTGACATTTGTGAATCATCTTCATCCAATGCGCAGGCTGAGAAAAATAAAGAAAGAAAGAAACCTACAATGATTCACAGGTATTCAACGTCTGGCACTAACTGGCTTCATACTTGGACAATTTATCGATAAAGAAATGCAAGTAGGATTGAAGATCATTCAGGATTTTGGTGTGATGGTGTGTTTATAACCAACAGGGGGCACTCTTCTCATTCTCTTCTCATTCTCTTCTCATCCTCTGAATGTTCTGCTTTTTCACTACATCCTTACTGCTGGTCCAAAAAAAAAAACCCAAAAAACATCTGTCCCCATTTTATAACGGATTTCACTCTGAAAGGTCATATTCAGATATTTATATTAATATTAGTTATCTGACTTTGTGAAAAAAAAGCCAAAAAAAGCGCAAGAGATAAAATATGCAATAATCATTCTGCATCATATGGCGAGCCAGTACACATTTAAATGGGATATATAGCATCAAGTCATAATCCAGAAATGAAAGGTCTTTGAGTCAGAAGCACAAGGCAGAAGTGCGACTCCATCTTTCAACTCTTTCCTTCTATCTTTTCTGTTTGAAAATAATTCTCTCAGTCTCTCTAATTCCCACACACACGCGCGCGCGCACGTAGGTACACAATTACAGCTTAGAAAACGATCCAGCTTCCACTTCCCATCTGATAACGGAAATGATTCCGAATATTAAAAATGAGATATTCTTCCTTATAATTAAACGCCGTTTCTGTGATAAGTCCCTCGAGATGCGAGCGGCTCTTTTCATAGCTGACTGAAAATGATATTTGCTGCCACTGATGAAATAAAGAGCCGTAATATGTGAATTACTAGAAACCATTTTTACACATCAATTAGCGCTTTAGATGTCAGTCAAATGTTGAAAATACACTTTTTTTTGGACGTAAGAACATAAATCCATAAAAAAAAAACCCAAAAACAAACAAATCTAGGACACGCTGACGCCGTGACTCGGTTGAAAGCGTGACAGTTTTGTGATGGATTTATTTGTTGTTTATAGAGATGTGGGTGCGAGACAATGCAGAAATACATCCGTACAAATGAAATATTCAGAACTGAGAATCGTTTCCGTGTCGTTCAGCATTAAAATGTAAAAACAGTAAGATGTTGTTTGCTATGTGATCAGTTCTAATTTGTGATTTCCAGCTTTTTTTTTTTTTTCCCCCTGAAATACTGTGTTAATAACACACAGTAACAATAATGCCAGCACATGTTCCTAATGACTGTGCCATAACCTCAGGTTAGGTGCGTGTGACTCAGAGGCCCTGCAGGCCCACACACACACACACACACACACACACACACACACACACACACACACACACACACACACACACACACACACACACGTTCTCCATGAAAAAAAAACCCCCACAAACACACACAGTTGCTGTTTCTTTCTCTTTTTTCCTAAACTGGTTGCGGCCAGTCGACATGTGTTTACCGAGGCTCCTGCTGAGAGGCACATTCAGTGCACACACATACACACGCGTGCGTGCGCGCACACACACCCCTTTTGCCCATTTTGACCAGCCACATTAATAGGACATGAGAATGCCAGCGGCGGCGGCGGCAGCAGTAGGAGCTCTGCGCCGGACCCCCAGCTGTGCCCGGTGGCCCGGATCCCCCTACCCAGCATGCCTCACTCCGGGGAGCAGGTGAGCCTAACAGCCTTCCTCCAACATGGCTGTGTCTGCCGGCCACATGGGCTCGTGGAACGCTGCCCTCTTGCAAATGGGAGGACTGGAAAAAAAAAAAATCGCTGGAAAAGGTCCTCCTGGGCGTTTTGGCGTCAGTGGGAGACAGAAAGCGGCAGATTGATGCATCTGTCAGCCATTTTGGAAGATGACAGATCGCCACAACTCAGGCTAATCGAAGGAGGAGAGCTGACAAAGACGTCGGCACAGCCTACACTGGCACGTTCAGAAATGATGAGGGGGGGATAAAATGGCAACTCGACTCCTTGTCAAAGAAACACTCCAAAAAGAGCCCAGAAACGGAGCAGCTGACAGATGTTGGCACGATCTGTCAATCTGGAACCGGTCGAGACGACGAAGGTGTGATGGTGAATCAAGCCATCACTCTTATTCCCTTATCCACCCCGTAAAAAAAATACCCCAAAGTGCGCCGAAGCAAGGCTGAAATACCCCGATCCAGGCCTTCACCTGCCTTCCCTCGAGCTGTCCCATCATGCCCTGCGTCTGTGTCCTGCCGTAATTCCACATATTGCTTGCTGCAGACACTAATTGCGCCCTCTGATGCTCGGTGCCGGCCTGAGCGGGTAACCGGTGGCTAAAGGGCCTAATTGCATTTGTCGGGCTGGAGCGGAGGGAGGGTGCCCACTGCCCTCACCCACTGCCGTTCTGCCATCCTGGCACAGACCCTCGGCTGCCCCGGGTGGTGCCGCGCGGCCATCTGGAGCCGACATCTGTCCCTGTGTTGATCGCGCGGGTTTTAGCACTTGATCAAACGCGTGGCGACAGGAAATTGCTCCTCTCCCCGCAGGAAAAGGCGCAAGGCTTATGCGGGGGTAATAGAGCAGAACAGAGAGGCCGTGGAGTGAGTGAGTGAGTGAGAGAGAGAGAGAGAGAGAGAGAGAGAGATCTGCAATGGCACAACAGAGCCACTGCCATGTGAGGTGCCAATTGTGTGTGTGTGTTTCCATTTCAGCCCAATCCAGAAACTTGACCATCTCTCTCTCTCTCTCTCTCTCTCTATCCTGGAAGGAGGAACAGACTCGGAAACTGAAACCCTCTTAAACTTGTCTGTATTAATCGTGATGGAAAAGTGGCAAAAAAACCCCAAACTTTTTTTGTTGGAATTTTAAAAAAAATATATAAAAATACATATATATGTAAAAAAGGATTCGAGGCAAAAGCAATGAGTTCACGCTGTTATTTGACGAAGCCATATTCGGGCGTGTAATTAGCTACTGACGTTCATTATATTTGTGTTTTTTTTTTTAATACAAATGCACAAATGATTCCTCTGAACAAACGGAGCAGATGGTAAGCGATTTTCCCCGTCTTTATCCAGAAAAAGCGCTTACTGCACCTTTGGAGGTCTCAGCCGAGTCATCGTTATCATTTTTAATTATTTTAATGTTTTCCTGAACAGCTGGTCGAATGAATTGAAATGCTCAAATGCATGTCACTAAAATCCTTCAAAATTCTACGATTTGTGTAATTGTGTTTATTACGAGTCAACAAGTGTCAAAAAAAAAAAAAACCAACCAACCAGCCCTTTGCATTCTTGAATCTTTAGAGTAAAATCCATGACAGTTTGTGAGCTGCGATGGTGAGAGAGAGAGAGAGAAACGGTTAAAACGTGCCAGAATATTTCTTTAAATATATAAATATCAACCGTGGATTGCAATGAGAGAAATGATCTCATCCAGAAGAAGCTGTTGAAACAAAATCATGGCTTACTACATAAACAAGACTGTACACATTTGTCTCTATAGCGCCTGTAAACCATCAGGACCATAACTTCACTGGAGTTGAACATTCGGACAGGGTAAAGATCAAAATATTTGCCCAGAGACTCCCCACCAAAAAAAAAACCGAGCTGAATGTGGAATGTGTGTGTGGGAAAGAATATGACCAGGGGAGGTGATAAAAAAATTATCAGCGAGTGTGTTTTCCTGTTTGGTTTTAATCTACATTTAATTAAATTCTTATCTGCTGTGTGCTTATGGCTGCATCTGAATGGAGTCTGTGCATTCATTATGAATGGTAAAATTGAAGCGGCTACATTGTGTGTGGCCCAATAAAGCAGCGCCGCACTCACTCGCAAGAGGCACGTGCGGAAAAAAAAAATAAGTCAATTAAGATGGGTCTTTAAATTACGGCTGTATCAAAACAAGGGGCGGGGGTCGGCACTTTATAATAGAAGGCTGACAGCGCCGAGTCGCAGCGCCGGTGTTAATATACATCATATTTGATGCAGGCAGTCGTGTTCGGAGGGCTGCTTTATTGGAGAGCGTGGCCTCCTGTTTCAGGTGATGATAGGGGGCAAAGTCAGAGAAGGAAACCAAAACAGGTCGAAGTAAATGGGTTCGTTATGAGTGCTTAGCTAATTACGTGGTGTAGAAGGTTAATGAAAGAAGAATGCACGTTTGTTCGTGGGAATGCTGGAGAAAAAAAAAATCAAACGGGTTTCCATTACTGCAGGATTGAAGTCTTAACTTCAATATTTATTAAAGATGAAACTTTATGGGAACTTTAACGTGAAACTACGGAAAGAAATCAAGTCATCTTAGCTAACTTTTTTTTTTACTCTTTTTGTTTTTACAGATTTTCTTTACTGACATTGACAAGTTCTATTGTGCTCTTAAATGATTGAGTTTTTTTTTTTTTTTTTAAATTTGTGGTGCAAATTGTTACTCTCACTCAGGATCTTTCTTCTATCGTTTTTTAGGACGCTATTTCTCCCTTAGTTTTCAATCAATCATCACTAAATTTGACCTGAAGAATACCTCTGGGCTGAATTATGTTGCTCTGACTTTTGGTGCTGATCTGGATCACTGATCAGGAATGAGCCATGAAAAACAGGATTTTTTTTTTCAATCATTTATAACTCTGTCAATTTTCATGATTTTTTCAATCAGTTTTTTTTTTGTTCAGGGCGGCAGAGCGCAACTTTTCCTCACCAAGCATCATTCTCTATCTCTTACCGTTCTGGATCTATAGGATACAGTGACCAGACGTCCTGGTTTGTAACAGCTAGCGCAAATTACCGTGACTTTAGTCATGGTCTCTATCTATTTTCTTTTTTTCTTGCATAGAATTAGCAAATACAGAAAACGTGGTTAACTAGTGTTCACTGATAACATTAAGATCATCGATTTAACTTTAAAAAACTGCTTCTTTTTTCATTTATAACTTCCTTTCAGTCTATAATTTGGGGAACAGGATAACAACACGATCAAGAAATTCGGAACGATATGATGCGACTTCCTGTTAAACACGCAACTTGTGGAATATTTCACAGCGCTTGGATGTGTTCAGGTAACAGGGATGGAGTTTTATGAATAACCTGTAATACACGAGTCATGAAAAACTCTCTTTCAAGCGTGAGATAAAATGGATTCATAAATTTATTCTTGTTATTCATAAATAACAAGATATTTGAAGTATTTTAATGATTATATTTCAAGGTAATGTGCGGTTACAGTGGACTGGGACGGTGCTGTTGATTTTATGTCGGTTTTTATTCACATTATTTGTACCACAGATCTGCCAGACTCTATAAACGTGTGGCGTTTTGCTGTTTGTGATGTTCCTCTATTCCTGCACTCCCTCCTCATGAGCCAGCAATCACACGCGGCGTTAGCCTGCCTCTGCACCTCCGTCGCCGAGGGTGCATGCGTGCTTGTGTCGAGGATGAATGAATGAACGACTGCTGCGTCTGAGAGAAGGGATCGTGGCAGATAATCGCGCCGCAGTGGCCGAGAGCTCGGATCTGCTCTTCTAAAATAATGTCGGGGGAGTGGAGTGGGTCCAGAAGCAGGTTATCTCTGCTCCGCTCTCTGTTTGCTGTTTAAATCTTAACGGGGACACGAGCGGCTGGCGAGAGCAAATATGTCTGGAGTGGGGAGGAACTGGAGTGGAAATGTTCTTGGGGAGAGATTAGGCGAGGCGTGGGTCTAAGGAGATGAAACTGCGCTGTTGGAATGGCTTTTATTCCTCTAGCAGAGGTAAAGGTGTGCAACTCACACTGTGCTTTCTTTCTGTTCGAGCCGCGTCTGTGTACGTAACACTGAAACACTGCTAACCGGAGGAGCGCAGACTGAGCAGGACGAGCGAAGGAGTCGTGTCCTCACGAAGTTTGATGACATTTCTAAAGCCATGAACCACAAGTTGCGGAAAAAAAGCTATTATTTCAAAAGTAATCATTATTTTGACTTGGCCATTCAGGATTTTATTATTTGGACTGAATATCTCACTGTTTGCTTAACAGCTCAGTAATCATTCGTGATATTATCTCATTATTTTGACTTAATATTTTACTATTTCAAATGAACTCATTAATTCAAGCTATGCTGGATTTCTTTCATTTAACATCTCGCAATTTCTAATTAATAACTAGTTCGTTCAAGATATTATCTCATTATTTTGACTTAACTGGTTTGTTCAAGATATCTCATTTTTGATTATCTCATTATTTCACCTGAATAAGTTGTTAATTCAGTATATCGTCTCATTTTCAACTTAATAACTCATTTAACGGTAGCATGTTGTTTTGACTTAACGTCTCTCTATTTTCACTTGTTCTTTTGATCAAATGTTTGATTTTTCAAATGAACTCATTAATTCAAGATATGCTGGATTTCTTTTACGTCATATCTCGCAATTTCTAATGAATAACTCGTTAATTCAAGCTGTTATCTCATTATTTTGACTGAATAACATGTTAATTCAATTTAGTATAAATCCAGAGGTGATTATAGGAAATCCCACGCGCTGATTGGTTGAGAAATTCGGACTATTTCTTGACAATCGCTTCGAGCGACTCGGCAAAATGGCGGCCGATCGCTTTGTCACAGTAAATGAGGAGGAATTACACATTATGAAAGAAAACGCTGTTCCTAAAAGCACTAAAGATGCTACGAAGTTTGGTCTAAAACTATTCAAAGGTAACGTGGAATTGTGATTTATTTTATCAATTTCAAAACTAAGTATTTTATCTGACTCGGCATAGATAAGTCTGTTATGACATTTGCATGCTGCTTTTGAAGTTTGAAATGAATAATTTTTTAAAATACAATAAAAAAAATAACCTGTGTATTTATACTAAAACAATTATCGGCCTCAGGCTCAGTGAATATCGCTGAATAATAACCTTGACTTCATCTCAGTTATTATTCACCGATATTCACTTCAACTTTGGTGAATAATTGTTAAATATTATCTTATTTCCTACATAATAACTCATTTAAAGGTAGCATGTCATTTTTACTTAATATCTCATGATATTTCAACTTGTTTTATTTTTGTTAATTCAACAGCTTACATCTAATTTATTGAATATTATTGGTTTAATATTCTCATTTAGAACACTTAGTCCAAGTACGCAGATAGGACTCGACGATCTCAGATCGTCTCCCAGATCGTAAGTCAGCCAGATGTTACACAGAATCTGTTAGACATGAACATCTGATGATGTATAATTCACTTTAGTGTGTTCAGGTATGGTCAGGGGTTTGACTCCTAACAGTTAAGGCTTTAATGGCCACAGCGGCCATGTTGACCTTTTGAATTTGAGATACTTATTTATTCAATAACCTTCCACGAACTCTATTAATTTATGCAATAAATTAGTGTGTTTTACTGTTACATTAATGTTAAGTCAAAATAATACGATATTAAGTTGACATAAGAATATAGGACTGTGTTATGGTTCAGGAGTAAGGGGATCGTGTTCACTATCCTACTAATGACGTCGTGTGGAAAGGTATGAGCCAAACGTAAAAGTCTTATGTAACTGTTTTAAAAGTTAATAAATCAGTTGACGATGCTATGTTAACGAACTGATTTTCTCAAAATACATCAAGCTATTAATTTGATTTTAGGCAGAAAACAAACAAAAAAAACCCAACCTTTTTTTGTAAAAAAAAAAATGTCCTTTTAAGAAAAAACATGGAAAAGTTTGTACTCCTGGAGCACTGGCTTCAGTTATAGCACACATTTAGGATGTAGAAGTGGCAACACTGCTAACAAAAAAAAAAATCCTAGCAGGAAGAGGAAAAAAAGGAAAAAAGTGAATCAAAGTTCACCTCGATCAAGTCAGCATGAAGCCAAGGATACGGCTATGAGAAGCGAATACCTGACTTACACACACTGTGCCCTTTCCCCTTCTGTGATCTATCTATCTATCTATCTATCTATCTATCTATCTATCTATCTATCTATCTATCTATCTATCTATCTAT
>JAPFFA010000011.1:28692567-28705087 GCA_026153275.1 Sciades herzbergii | reverse complement strand
TTTCTTCTTCCTCAGGGTAGTAAAACTCGCTTTCGCTGTGAAGACTGTCATTATCGCTATCCATGATGTAAAATTAAAGCTGTTCTCATGAGAAATGCAAAAATAAATGTTGACAAAAATTGATACTATGTTTGTTGTTGCTGTGAATGAGCGAGTCGCCAGAGGCCTGTATCCAGGGTCTGTAACCAGGGTCCGTATTGTAGGATACGGACCCGCTCACCAGCCAAACAGAGCGCAGGATTTGATGGAAACCGGACCGCGAAAAAAACAAGAATAGTTATTAATGACTTCATTAAGTTGTTGTTAAATAAAGAAGATCCTCAAGCCTTTGTGGATCTCTTGCTGTCTTCAACTTAGCTCAGAAGTGGGACATCAGCGCTTGGAATGACCTCTAAAGTACAGACAAAAATACAAACCTCCATGTTTGTCTTTTGTTTGTGGCAAGCCTTCTGTAATGAGTGATGCACGTTTTATTTCTCAAAGCAGCAAACTGTAGAGTCAGTGTCAGATTTAACAAACAAAGAAAGTACTGTGCAAAAGTTTTAGGCACCCTATTTTATTTTTATTTTTTCATACGAACTTTGTTATAGATTTCTAGTTTATGACTTCTACATTATCGAGTTCCAAACGTTAGTTTTCCAGCATAAAATTAAATGTTACAGGAAAAAAAAATTTGTATCTGAGCAACATATTCCATAAGAGGCCACTTTTCAGACTAAAAAAGAAAACATAATGAAGGCTGCTGGGTTTTGGGGCAAAATGAAGAAGCGAGTGTGACAGTCAAAGTGTCCAGAAGAACTGGGGCTGGTTCTGGAAGATGCTCAGTAAAACCTACAGCTCATTTCCTTATAAAACTGCACTCGCTGTACCTGAGACGACTATTTTTTAATTTTTTAATTTTAAACCAAAGGTCGACTCGTCTCACACGAAATACTGACTTTGTTTCATGTATTATGGCTTACTGATTACTGTTTACAGTATTTTTTTTTATGTTGAAACATTTCATTTCATTTCATTATTTTTAAGCCATTTTTGGTCGACAGCATTTCTTTACATGTGCCTAAGACTTTTGCACAGGACCGTATCGATAATAAATGCGAAATAAAAATCCAATCTGGTATAAATGGATATTTGTATATTATTATATTGATTTCATTATAAATTATATCACAATACACTTTTCTGCAGTATCTTTGGGTATTGTGATAATTAGAATTTTTTTGTTTCTTTGTTTGCTTGTTTTTTTTTGTTTAGTACTGTTTAAAAATGGTACAAAATTAACTTTTTTTTGCACGTTTTTCCCCCTCTTTTCCAGTGTTGATTTATTTTTATCGACATTAGATTAAATTAGATAGAAAGATCAGACTCATTTGTAAAGTTTTATTTTAAAATATTTTTTTTGCAGGCAGTTTGTTAGCAAACCAAAGACTCACTGAGTTAGCAACAGAAAAATCCTGTTGTCCCGAGATCGGAAGTTATCGGTAGCTGAGAGTCCAAAATCGGGAGAACAAAATTGGACGTGTTTTGTGGGTGGGAAGGATGTCACGCTGTCTCCCCTAGCAATCATAGAGACGCTAGCCAATCATGGGATTGGGACTGTGAGCTCAGGTATGTGGAAGAGGGCAGATAGCGCTTTACTCTGAGTGTGTAACAATGCCATGTGACTATGCAGTTAGCTATTATTTTAAAGCAAAGGGTCGTCTCACATGAAATATTGACTTTGTTTAATTTATTATGGCTTACTGATTACTGTTTCTTATGTTGAAACATTTCATTTCATTATTTTTTAAGCCATTTTTTTTGTCTACGGCATTTCTTTACACATGGCTAAGACTTTTGCACAGTACTGTATATCTATATTGATTTGGTTAAACAAATACGTGTATATACAGTGCAATCCATTTAAAGGTAAGACATGCTACTTTGTTTACGTCTGATGCTCTGGGCAGGCAGGTTGATTTGACATCATTCTTTAACTCCGAGGAACTCTGGATTTTTTCAGGAGTTGGGATTTTGAGCTGAGTTGAGATTTTGGCTTTTCTTGGTCGAAGTTATGATGGAGTTATTACAAGTTACGACCTCTAGGTGAATGCCGCAAAATTAGTTTTAGTTTTTTCAAGCCAGTCCCCAGACCCCAAACTTCAGTGTTCTTCGTGGTTGAACTAAGCCGCACTTCACTGTCTGGGCATGACATGAAAGATGTTTGGCTTCTTTGAGAAACTCTGCCTTAAATATTGCTTCAAGGAAATATTTCCGACAGCATTCCCTTAGAAGGTAGTGCCTTAATCATGTGAATAATCAAATGATGATAAAACTTACACCAAATGTCAGAAGAGCTTGACAAAGCAAATAGTTGTGCTCACTGTGTTTTACTATTTGGTCAAAACAGTTAACCCCCTTATCAAGATAAAACTACATGCTTTTTGAAATGTACTGTAGTTAATTGTATTAGTTTTGGCTACATTAGTAGTTTAGCTACTTGTAACTATACTGTTTTTATATCTTGCAAAAAAAAAAACTGCACGATTATGTGATCATCCATGGACAAAACCCCCCACTGGAAGCAGATACATCTCCAGCCGAGATTTTCTGTATAACAACAACTGATAAGATTTAGAGCAGAAGGAAACCAGATCGACTGTCACTGCTGATAAGAAAGCCTGCTCATCTCCTTTAGCAGTGCTGTTTCGTAATGAAGATCTCTTTCACGCTAGCCCCTCATGTTTCCTCTCTCTTGCTATGGAGCAATGGAATGGCACAGGATGTGGAAGTGACCTTTCTAACACTCTGGAACGGCCTCGCTAGTGCTCGGCGTTAAAATATGAGCTTGTTCGGATGGGTTAATCTACAGATCGGAGTCCCTCGCCATGCTGGCTGTAAGCCAGTTAAGACATGGCTCACTTCAAAGCCACCGAGTAAACATGGCCAAAAAGGATCGCGTCTTCCTGGCTGGCTCTGAACTGTCGAGCACGAGAAGTGCGCAGTGATGTCCTAGTTACTGAACACGAGGTCACGGTGACCTAGATTTCTCTTGTGCAAGCTCCTGCTCAGGCCATAACTTCACTCTTTTTTCCATTCTTTTCCTATTACTCTCCATGACTATTTGTACTGTCAGGCCCAGAGTATCTCCTTCGCATACTCCTCATGTATAATGATGAGGATAACAAAGGCAAGTATCAACAGTTCCTCTACTAAGCAGCAAGAGAGGGAAGAGGGGGGGAAGAGAGTGAGCAAGAGAACGAGAAAGCCAGGGAGATAACATTAAAAGCACTACCTTGATCTGGGGTGAACATATAAGCCCTGAAACGAAATGTACTGCAACTGTTTAATTACCGCTCAGGAAATGAAGCTACAAGATGATTCCTTAATTAAGCGGTGATTAAGGATTTTCTGCTTTCTATCTAACGCTGTTTGCAATGCATTTTAAACACAATTGCTGAACGGCAACCTCTGAGAGAACAATGTCGCCAGGCTTGATGAGGGTTTCCTAGAATATTGTCGGAGCTGGCATGGGAAGACGGCTCAGACGTACTAATATAATAGGCTGCTAAACATAGAATGCTAAGAAGAATCTGCAACCTTGTTGGCATCTAGTCAACTTTTTAAACGTCGAACTGCCGCAGAGAGCTTTGAGCAGACGTGGTACTGCTTGATGCCTTATAGATAGAAGTACTCATTTCAGCTCGAAGTCCATTTGCGAGAGAAAAAAAAAAGTGCTGTTTGCCTACAGTAGGCGTACATGAATAAAAGAGGCCAAACAATAGAAGACAGAGAATGTCATGATTGTGTGTGCTTGTCCATGCGAGTCGGACATTCTCCCGAGCATAATGTTACACAGGTCAATAAGCTTATAGGCGATTTACACAAACGCCTCCTCCAGCAAGGTAGAAACAAAGTCATATTGGCTCCCCCCCCCACCTCCCACCTCCCTTTCAGCACTGCCTCCGCCAGCACAGCCCTTGAAAATGTCAATCTGCAGATTTTAAGGAGATCTGAGCCTCCGAGTCTGGAATAAACCGAGACAGACAGATGTTAAGAAAGAGAGATTCCTTTCATAATGTCCATGGCTACATGGAATTCAGTAAAGGTTGGGTCACTTTCTCAGGAATTAAATATTGACAGTTTCTCCTTCGGTCTCAATTACCATTACCGGGGGGGGTCATTCCTTGAAGCCTGATCAACCTTTTTTTTTTCTATTCCAATAATAGTGATCATGGATAGAAATAACAAAACTTCAGAATCCTGGGATTCAAAATCAACCCAACTTGTTCTTCGTCTTACATTTCACCCTGAGCTAATTTTTGCCCATGACTCATGGTGCACAAATCTCTGCTGAACTGATCCGTAACAAATTTCAAATGTCATCAATGGATAAATAAAATGAGTCACTGAAAAGCTTGCAAAATCTCACAAAGCACCATGGCGGAGAGAAGTGATGAGTGAAAAATCTTCAAGAGCTATAAATTCACCATCATTACAGACTCTGCCAGTTCTGTTGGGCTCCGAGCTCAGCCTACTCGATCTCCTTCCTTGAGATGCAGTCTGGGAGCACAGCGAAAAGATCTGTCTCATTTAGATTGCCATTCTTAACAAGCATTAATGATTCATTTCCTCCTCCTCCGACTCCAAACGATGGCTCGGCAAACTGTATTTCGTACAAATTTCCAACCACCACAACCTTGGAGGGATATGTCTGGTAGGCATGATCCTAATTAGCTCAAGAGTAGCATAAACAAAGAGTACATGATTTCAACTTTTGGTTTCCTGGTTAGTAAAAGGCGAAGGTCAGAGGGATTCTGGTGGTGTGAGGCAAATTGGATAAAATGACGTGTACAAGTCCTGACTTTGGTAATATCATCAGGTTAGGGGTAAAGGGAAAGTCAGACCAAAGGGCATACCTTTTCTTACAAATTATTTGGTAGGAGATTGAACAATGTCCATCCATATCATTCTTGTTTGTTTATATTTGTTATAACATCAGTATGGAGGCTCGTGGTGCTTTTGAACCTTTTGGTCCTTGCTGGACCTTTCTAAGTTTCTACTTGCAGAAGTTTTGGTCTCATGCATCTGAACTCAGTCAAGACACAATTATGTTTCGAGCCTTCGGTTATATATGGTGTGCCATTCCTTTTAAGTCCGGTGTACTCCATGAAACTGATGGATCAGGAATCTGTGACTTTTGTGGTCTTCCACTCATCTATAGAACGAAGGTGAAATTTCACAGTTGCTATAAAAAAAGATGACATCTAGGCAATAAAATGCCATCTTAAAATTGTAGACAGTGACATGCCAAGGGAGTGTAAATTCTGATGTCCAACTTGGTGCCTTGTTGCACCTTTCACTGTCCATAAACATGGACTCAATCATGCCTAGGCAGGTCCTTATTTGAAGAGAGCTTCGTTAATCATCAAAGAAAAGGCAAGGTCATGTCTGTGGAGTATTGGGGTCCCTTTTTTCCATTTTCCCTCTTTTTCTGGTGTCTGTGAATGGCCGTCTTGATAGGTCCCTGCTCTCCAACTCATGTTTATTCACATCCCTTTGCTCAGCTCAATCTATTCAGTGCCACAGACTTCATTTCACACCGAACTATGCTGTTTCAATACCATTACGTGCGAAGCCATTGACTGGAGCCCCTCGACCATTTCATGCTACATGACTACGCAGTGGCTCCACTGGAGCCGAAACACTCTCCAGATAGTTGAAAGTGGTCACTCGGAAGGGAGCTCTCCACAGTCTCTCTCTCTTTTGTACAAATACTGCTCGGAAATGGTGATGACTGATGTGTAGGCTTTACTTCTTTGAGATGGATTTATGCTCATTACTGTGACATTTTGGGCTGGTGTTAGCAATGTCAAGAGACAATGTGACTTGCTGTCTTGTAAATGTAAAGGTAAGACACCACAGGTAGAAACAGGAACACAAATTTTGTTCAGCATTCAATCATTTTTCTGAGATGTTTGGATGAATTGCATCTATAACATGTCTTCTCTTGAACTATCCATCCATCCACTATCTGTAACCGCTTATCCTGTACAGGATCGCAGGAGCCTGTCCCAGCTGACTATGGGTGAGAGGCGGGGTACACCCTGGACAAGTTGCCAGATCATCGCAGAGCTGACACAAAGATAAACAACCATTCACGCTCACATTCACACCTACGGTCAATTTAGAGCCACCAATTAGCCTAACCTGCATGTCTTTGGACTGTTGGGGAAACCAGAGCACCCGGAGGAAACCCACGCAGACATGAGGAGAACATGCAAACTCCGCACAGAAAGGCCCTTGTCGGCCAATGGGCTCGAACCCAGAACCTTCCTGCTGTGAGGCAACAGTGCTAACCACTACACCACCATGCCACCCTCTCTTGAACTATACCAACAAAATATAAAATTCAACAGCTAAGTCAGTAATTCACCATTTTCGTAGACCACTATATTATCTGAAACTTAGCAACTTTGAAGTTTTAAGCTCCGCCCCCTCAGCAAAATCACATCATGCCATATATCCCCGAAAAACTTATTTTCTTATACGTGTCAATTTCTTTCATATAAACCTTTACAAACCACACTATGTGTACAAATCTGAGTTTCTAGATGATCATCTGAAATTTTACCGGTTCATTCCTATCCCCAATCAGGAGGATACTGCACAGGAATTTACCAAAATTTCATATGAAATACATAACAGTGAAATGGTATTTATGTGAAGAAAAAAAAATCAACAAACTGTTCTGTAAAAAAACCTTCTCCTGAGAGTGTCTTCAGAATAAACTTGATACTTTAATTCTAACATCATAACATATCCATTCGGTGTTAAGTTCGAAAATTATTTTTATTAAATCCAGCCTCATTTGCATAAACATACATCAAAAAGGGAAAAAAAAATACTGTACAAATGTCATCGTGATATCTATTGTTTTAAAAACTTCCCCTATTTACATGTAGTGTCTTGCCTTAAAAGGCAGCCAAACCTGAAAGGAGTGTTTATTAGAGCTCCGAGGGGAATTCTGGATAACACGGCCTTTTAGGATACAAACAGCGCCCTGACGGCTGACCCTACATGATGTCTTAGATGTCTGTGCACTGATTCACCACTGCTGTTTTAGATCTTCAGTTCCATATCAACTGCTGCAGATGTTTCCTTTCTCTTATGCCTACTTCCTCTTTTGCCTTGTTCGATTTTGGATTAGCTTTTTCCTAAAGAGACAGAATTAGGTTCATGGCCACTTTTCTGGGCCTTTTTTTCTGGTGTTGTGATGGAATTTCAAATAGCATGGTCAATATTCACACTTGGAGCATGCATTCCAACAAGCAGGCTGGAACATATAATTACTTACACTTACTTAGAATAATATCATTTATTCTATTCACATTCACTGGATCTGAGCAAATGCGCGCTCTGATTGGCTATTCTACTACTAGAATATCAGCTCATATACGGCGAGTAGAGAAAAACAAAATGGTGGAGCGTGTTGCTGAACCAACCGAGGACGAAATAAAAACTCTACTCGAAAACAAAACCCCAAACAATTGTTGCCAGGCAAAACAAACCTCACCCGGTAGCACTTATGATGAATATGAAGGAAGATATCGTGAAAAAACGATTTTGACCTTTTTGGTGACCTTGACTTTGATTTTGACCTTGCGTGTGAACATACTTGGCCAATAAACATGGTTCTGATTCTCATTCGCACACTGTTCTGCTCTCAGCCAATCAGAACACACCGTACTGCTCTCAGCCAATCAGAACACATCTGAATGAATATGAAGGTACAAAAAAAAAAAAAGATTTTGACCTTTTTGGTGACCTTGACCTTGATTTTGACCTTGAGTGTGAACATACTTGGCCAATAAACATGGTTCTGATTCTCATTCGCACACTGTTCTGCTCTCAGCCAATCAGAACACACCGTACTGCTCTCAGCCAATCAGAACACATCTGAATGAATGTGAAGGAAGATATTACAAAAAAAAAAAACGATTTTGACCTTTTTGGTGACCTTGACTTGATTTTGACCTTGTGTGTGAACATTCGGGGCCAATAAACATGGTTCTGATTCTGATTCGCACACTGTACTGCTCTCAGCCAATCAGAACACACCATACTGCTCTCAGCCAATCAGAACACACCGTACTGCTCTCAGCCAATCAGAACACATCTGAATAAATGTGAAGGAAGATATTATGAAAAAACGATTTTGACCTTTTTGGTGAACTTGACCTTGATTTTGACCTTGCGTGTGAACATACTTGGCCAAAACATGGTTCTGATTCTGATTCGCACACTGTACTGCTCTCAGCCAATCAGAACACACCATACTGCTCTCAGCCAATCAGAACACATCTGAATGAATATGAAGGAAGATATTGCGAAAAAACGATTTTGACCTTTTTGGGGACCTTGAACGGATGACCCTCAAAATGTTGAAGGTTCTATTTGAGACCAATGCCTATCTAACCTGCAAGCTTCATGAAGATCGGTCCAGCCATTTTCCCGTAATATCATTAACAAAAAAAAACAAAGAAACAAACAAAGAAACCCCACCGAAAACAATACCTCACCCCCTGGTGGACTCTGTCCCGGGCGAGGTAAAAGTACTAAAAAAACAAAACAAAACAAAAAAAGCCAACAAAATATCGAATAAAATTATTTGATGGTGAGCACTTTTTTTTTTCTTCAAGAATTATTATAGCATTTTTCACAAATTGCTCCTGTCATTTCACCGGTTTGTTTACATTCTAAGCGGAAATGATTTTGTCAGACGTTTTGTATAAAAGTTTTTATACATCAAATTTGCAAAAAATAAAAATGCTCTGTTCCTCAAAATCCAGTGAATGTGGATAGAATAAATCAGTTATTCCGCTCAATCTAGTCAGTACAGCACAGTTCTTTGCAAAAGAAATGCTGTCGACCAAGAATGGTTTAAAAAAATAATGAAATGAAACGTTTCAACATTAAAAAAAATACTATAAACAGTAATCAGTAAGCCATAATACATGAAACAAAGTCAATATTTGGTGTGAGACGAGTCGACCTTTGCTTTAAAATAAAAAAAATAGTCGTCTCAGGTACAATGAGTGCAGTTTTATGCGGAAATGAGCTGTAGGTTTTACTGAGCATCTTACAGAACCAGCCCCAGTTCTTCTGGACACTTTGACTGTTACACTCGCGTCTTCATTTTGCCCCAAAACCCAGCAGCCTTCATTATGGTTTATTTTTTTTAATCTGAAAAGTGCTCTCTTATGGAATCTGCTGCTCGGATACAAACATTTTTTTTTCCTGTAACATTTAATTTTGAAAACGAATGTTTGGACTCTAAAATGTTTTTGTACCGACTCGATAATGTAGAAGTCAGAAAATAGAAATCTATAACAAAGTTTGTATGGAAAAACAACAAAAAAAGGGTGCCTAAGACTTTTGCACAACACTGTGTCACGCGATGGAAAATAAGGCAAAACTGACCACGAAGAATCTTACAAGCCAAGTAAAGCACTTCAAGGACTTAAGTACACCACTTTCCACCTTAAATATTAAGGAACCTTTCGAGCCATTCAGTTTTCTCATACCTATAAGAGGCTTTGCGTCTTTGCAGCACTAATAAGAGTGTGGCTACGCTAATGAACATGACAGCTTCGTTCTTTGGGCTTCGAGCTTTTAAGACCTATTATAGAGTGAAAACTTTTGATGTCGGGTTTAGGTTTTCCCGTGACAAGTCCATTTTTGGGCTCCACAGACACTCAGTTACTCTGTTAGGAGCTCAACGGAAGCTTGTTCGCTGGAGACCTTATTCTCCTCTACAGTCACTGGGACTGATAAAGGCCCAGGGAAGAGTGGCTCCTATTGAAAGGAGATGTTCAATTCAGTGCTAATTACAACACGCTGTCACTTTAGAGAGGGTTCACTTAATCAAGAGGACTCTTCTTCTGTCTTCATATAAGGGTGGAATAACATGCGTAAACCGTTTAATACTGGGATTGCGTTCGCTTTTAATTCTCGCCGCTCTGGCATAAGTGGGGTATATTTAAGCCATTTCGACTCAGGGCTAAGAGATCTAATAGAGAAGAGGATCAAGAGGAAAAAAATGGCTACACCTGATGAGCGTGCACTTCTTGCTAAATACGGAGGGGACATTTGGAGAATTACAGAATGGTGATAGGAAAATGCAGGGCTTAAAGAATTAGAGAAGATAGGAGAAGAAGTGGGAAATCTGACGTACATGGTCGGACCATGACAAGGCCGAGATTACTTAAGTATCTGTAAATGGAATAGTTTGAACTTTGGGCCAGTGTTGGTCTTATTTGTGCGCCCATTCGGATGTTAAAGATTTTTGCCAAACTTCTTGCAAGAGCGACAAAGGAGCTATCAAAAGCTAATGTGACACACTCTGAAGTCAGTTCAAAAAAAAAAAGTTACGATGTGGGTCTTTGCTTTTTACAGTAAATGCAAGAATAATGGACTTTCTTTCCTTAGCTTTCTTCTGTAATGAAACCAATCAATCAATCAATCAATCAATCAGAACCTACCTCATCATGTCCACTGTACACATTTGGACACCAAGTCCAGTGTTTTAATTCATAGCTGCATGGTCGACATTATCATTTGTTTGTTTGGAAGGTTTTTTTTTAATGTCTTTCCCCTCATTTTTTTCTGCCTAATTTAGTCACTTACCAATTCGCACCCACCACCTCATAACCACCAACCAGGGAAGATGAAAGTGATCGCATGCTTCCTCGGAGACATGTGAAACCCACCAACCAAATCTTTTCAAACCGCATCCCTGGATATCTCACTGTCTGAAAAACTATCCGCAACAATCCGGCGACATCTTCAGCCATAGGTCATAAATTTTAACGTCAAATTGAAGCTATTTTGTCAAACGAGTTTGATTTTAAATTCTTTCGAATGATCCGTTCTGTTTTCGTACGTTTATTGCGGTATAATGGACCAGAACTGGGCTTGGCCCGCTTACGGATGGTCATGAAGTAAAAACAATATCAGGCAATATTCTATTCGAAACTTCTCCGTATGACATGTAGATGAAGAAAAAGTTGGAGATGTTTTTCGAAAGGATCACTAACAGAGGTTTTGCTGTACAGAAAGCTAGCAGAGTAGCGTGATTTCAAAACAAAAATCGACGAAGTGGATTTGGGGAAGGGTGAGCCGTCCCCTTTAATGCATATTAATGCACAGAACTAACCAGCTCATCATATGCTGCTAAAATATGTCACCTAGTACATTTTAGCCTTGTTAATTTATGGATAATTAGTACATTGGACTGTGTAGCACACTGCTTATACTTGTCTTTTAAATTAGATTAGATTATGAAACTAAATTATTTGTCCACCTTTAAACCGCGCAGTTTCCGTATAATTACTGAACATTCCTTAAGCTGAAAAAGTAAGTCACTTTTGAATATGATTTTTGCTAATTATTTGTTAATTAGACTTGTTTTATGCTCAGCGCACATGACGGCTTTTGTACGTTTAATATAAACGCCACGTTTCCGATTATTTTAAATTCCAGGCACAAAAAAACCCCCCCAAAAAACCCTTATTTCACCTTGAAATGAAACAATGACAATGTCATCACTATTAACATTCCTCGACTTACCTGCTATGTTTTCTTTCTCTTTAACAACAAAAGGAAATGATTATTAGTGTGCATAGCTAACATAAAACATAAAAGGATCATGTTTTTCAAAGAAATGCCCTGTATAAAAATCCCACGAGGCACAATGTTTTTTAAAATGGCGTGACAGAAGCGTAATTCAAAAAACACTCGTCTTTTGAAGGCCAGGGCTGATTCAAAGCAAAAGCTGCTGATTAAAAAGTCAAATTCCTGGTGATGGCTGGCGAGTGAAGTTGGGTACACCTGGGGTGGAGAGTAGGTGTGTGTGTGGTGTGTGTGTGGAGGGGGTTGTCTGTTGACAGCTCTGTAACTTCAAGCAAGCTGGTGTGATGTGACCAAATAAATGAAATAAACAGAAAAAAAAAAACCCAACGGAGGCCTAATTGAAACAGAGTTCAAAGAACAAGTGAACTGCTTGGCCGGCATTGTTTTTGTGTGTGTGTGTGCATAGCCATGGTACATTTGATAGATGTATAGTGATATTTTCCCAAAACATAAAGCCTCTTGAGAGAAGCTGGCGACAGTAAGATGTAAGGGTTAGCCAGCTCTCTGACTGTCCTCAGATCCGAGGATCAGATCTCAAACCCTCTGGGTACACACTTAGACACAGAGGTTCCGTCAGAAGTGTGTATGCCCAGACTTTGGTCCAAAAGTCCCTCAAAAAAGGATGATCTGGCATTGGAGAGCAGTGGCCTTGACGAGTGAACTTTATTTATAGACAGTATAGTAATGGATGTAATGGTATCCTGTTCAGTAGAGGTGGGCAATATGACAAAACATATCATTTCTTATTTTTTTCGCGGTCCGGTTTCGATCAAATCCTGCGCTCTGATTGGCTGGCGAGCGGGTCCGTATCCTACGATACGGACCCCGGTTATGGACCTCTGGCGAC
>JAPFFA010000011.1:27979856-27992511 GCA_026153275.1 Sciades herzbergii | reverse complement strand
TCACCTGGAATGCTTTTCAATTAACAGGTGTGCCTCGTCAAAAGTTAATTAGTGCAATTTCTTGCCTTCTTAATGTGTATAAGATCAAACAGTAAACTAGATAGAGACTGTGACTAAAGTCACAGTAATTGGCACTAGCTCTTACAAACTGGGACATCTGGTCACCGTAGCCTATAGATCCAGAACAGTAAGCGATAGAGAATGACGCTTGGTGAGGAAAAGTGTCAGTAAACCTGCTGAGAGTAAACAAACTACAAACATGGACACTTTGAACTACAGCTCCCAAGATTCATAGTGCCCTCTGTCTCCCTCCTGCTGAAAGTCAGCTGTCTCTCATTTCCTCAATTACCTGTTCACCTATTTAAGCTCCCCTAACAAACACTCCAATACGAAGTATTGTTCTGTCTTTCCAGTTCATAACAAGCTTTGTTTCTTCTGACTGTCTCTCGGGTTTGTTTTTTTTCCCTTTTGCTATTTCTCACATGTTTTCACTCTTGCCTTATCTACCCTGTGTTGTTCGCCAATCACCTGACCCTTGCTTGTTTACCGACGCTGATTCCTGTCCCTCGCTTTGGCTTCGTTGTCAGTCTGCATCCCGCTCTCCTCCACACATACATCTGTAAGTGCCTGTATTCTAACAGGATACTTCACCGCAACATGGATGTAGCGGAGGATTCGAAACAGACTGCTCTCAATGCGCAGGGGCGTTTGCTAGGGGAACATTAGCAGATGCTTGCCGACCTCAATACTCGGATGACACAACTTGCAACCGTGATGTCGCAGGCCCTCCTAGCACACCCCGACTCTCCTCCTAGCCCTGTGTTACAACTCCCCACGCCAGAGAAGTTTGCTGGAGACACTGTCGCATGTAAAGGCTTTTTACTTCAGTGTTCTATGTATTTCGCCACCATACCTAATCTGTCCAATGAGTATAAGATCGCTAAGTTTTTGTCTTTTCTCACTGGCAAAGCGCTCCGTTGGGCTACTGCCGTTTGGAACAAGAGCGGGAGACAAACCACTTCATATGAGCAGTTCCTCTCCCTATTCAAAAGGGTTTTTGATCATGAACCTGAAGGGATTAAAGTGGGAGAGAGTCTACTCGCCTGCTCTTAAGGATCTTGAAGTGTTGCTGAGTACGCCCTGGACTTCAGGACACTAGCAGCAGCCAGTGGATGGAATGACCCAGTGCTGAAAGCGTTTTTTTGCCAAGGTCTGAGCCCAGAGATCATCAGTGAACTGGCCTGTAGAGACAAGAACCTCATGCTGGACTCCCTCATAGACCTAGCTATTCATCTGGACCAACTGTTAAAACACCGACCTTCCATCCACGAAGGGGCTAGGCCCATTCAGCCATCTAAAGATAGGTCACCCATGGAGGTAGCCCATTCCAGGTTAACCCGCGCTGAACATGCTTGACGGCACAAGGATAGTTTATGTTTCTACTGTGGGAGCGCCGAGCATAACATTCGGTAATGTCCAGTCCGTCCTGAGGGCCTCCAGCAGAAATTCTTGCCAGATCTATGAGTCTGGTGAGAAAACTCAGTTCTAAATCCTTTAAAAGTCCTGTTTTACTCAAGATGGCATCCTCCACACATGTGCTATCTGCTTTTGTTGATTCAGGGGCAGAGGGGAACTTTATTAGCAGCAACATCGTACAGAAGCTCAACCTGCCTACAACCCCTCTGCACAGCACACTCAGCATTAGAACCATCGATGGAGGACCCATAGGCGACGGGCTTGTCACCACTCGCATCCATCCCGTAAAAATTCAAGTAGGAACATTACACAAGGAATTCATTTCTCTGTACATCACCTCAACCGTTGATCATGGCATCATCCTTGGAGATCCCTGGCTGCAACTACATGATCCGTTAATCTCTTGGCAAAGTAAAGAAATTCTGCAGGGGTCCCCCACGTGCTTCCAGAGCTGTCTTTCTCATCCTCAAGTTAGGGTGTCTTCCACCTCAGTAGAGAGTCCTCAGCCAGACTCCCTAGACAATGTTCCTGACTGCTATCAGGACCTTCTGGAGGTCTTCAGTAAGGGGAAGGCCTGCGGGCTACCACCACACCAGCCATATGACTGTGCGACTGACTTACTACCAGGTATGTCACCACCACATGGTCGCATTTACCCTCTATCCCAGAAGGAGTATGTTGCTATGGAGGAGTATATTCAGGAGGCCCTCAAACAGGGATATATCCATCCTTCCAGGTCCCCTGCTTCTGCTGGTTTCTTTTTTGTGGAGAAACAAGGAGGTGGTCTAAGGCCTTGCATTGATTATAGAAGTCTCAACCAGGTTACTGTTAAATACCCCTATCCTCTTCCATTAGTCCCTGCGGTGCTTGAGCAACTCAGATCCGCAAAGATCTTCTCGAAGCTTGATCTCCGAAGTGCTTATAACCTGATCAGGATCAGAAAGGGGGACAAATGGAAGACCGCCTTCAGCACGACTGCGGGAAACTTCGAATACCGGGTAATGCCTTATGGCCTTTCTTCAGCACCCAGCATGTTCCAGTGCCTTATTGATGACGTCCTATGGGACATGCTGGACAAATATGCTATTGCGTACATAAATGATCTTCTGAGATACTCCTCAGATATCAAGAGTCACCAGGAACACGTCCGAGCCATTCTTAAACATTTACTGAAGAACCACCTCTACATAAAGGCGGAGAAATGCGAGTTCCATCAAAGTAAGATCTCCTTCCTTGGCTATATTATCAGCGCAGAAGGGGTAAGCATGGACTCAACCAAAGTATCCACCGTCACCTCCTGGCCAACACTCAAGTCCATAAAGGACCTTCAGCGATTCTTGGGCTTCGCTAACTTTTACCACCAGTTAATTCGGGGTTTTAGCACCATAGCAGCCCCTATAACAGCATTATTGAAGAAGGGACCTAAACATCTACAGTAGAACTCAGCTGCAGTGGGAGCCTTCAATCAGCTCAAGCTCACTTTCACCTCGGCTCCCATACTCCAGCATCCTGACCCTACTAAGCCATTCATCATTGAAGTGGATGCGTCTGATACTGGAGTTGGGGCCATTCTCTCCCAACGCTTTGGAAAGAAACACAAGCTACACCCAGTAGCCTTCTTTTCTAAGAAATTATCCTCAGCAGAAAGGAATTATGATGTGGGGAACAGAGAACTCCTCGCTATCAAATCAGACCTAGAGGAGTGGCAGCACTGGTTAGAGGGGGCTACTCACCCCTTCACAATCCTCACAGATCACAAGAATTTGGAGTCTCTCAAGAAAGCCAAGAGATTAAATCTACGTCAGGCCAGGTGGGCATTGTTTTTCACCAGGTTCGATTTCACAATTTCATTCCGTCCAGGTTCCAAGAACACTAAAGCAGAAGCACTGTCTAGGGCATTCAGTCCATCCCTCCAAGACCCAGTATCTCACAATATCCTTCCTCCACAGTGCTTCGTCTGATCCATCACCTGGGAACTGGACAAGGAAATAAGGAAGTCACAGCCGCAAAACCGTCCTATTCATCTCCCACCTGGCCTTCTCTACGTACCCACGCACCTTCGCAGCAGACTCATCACCTAAGCACATGCATCTCCCACCACTGGACATCCGGGCAGTCAACGCAATTACCAAATGCTGAAAAATAAGTATTGGTGGGAGAACATGCTCACAGAAATCAACCAGTTTATCGCTTCATGTTCTGAATGTGCCCAAGCTAAAGTCGCGAGAAACACCCCCCCCACACACACACAGGCAAATTATGCCCCCTCCCAATTCCCCAGAGACCCTGGTCACACTTAGCCATTGACTTCATCATGGACCTCCCTCCCTCTCAAGAAAACACCACCATTATGGTAACCATCGACAGATTTTCTAAAGCACTTAAACTTATCCCGTTGCCTGACATCCCCACAGCTGCCCAAACCACAGAACTGCTGTTTCAACAAGTCTTCAGATATTATGGCATTCCTGAGGATATAGTCAGTGACCGGGGCCCTCAATTCATTTCACGATTCTGGACTAGCTTCATGGAAAGGTTGGGAGTATCGATAAGCCTCACGTCAAGCTATCACCCCCAGTCTACCGGCCAAGTAGAGAGAGCAAATCAAGAAATCGGTTGTTTCCTAAGAATTTACTGTATGCATAACCACGGGGACTGGGCACGCTTCCTTCCTTAGGCCGAGTATGCACAAAACTCACTCACTCAGCCACCCAGTTAACGCCATTTCAGTGCATACTCAGTTACCAACTGCCCTTGTTCCCCTGGGACAACACTCCTAGCTAGGTACAAGCGGTTGACGACTGGTTCAGACGCAGTCAAGCTGTCTGGGAAGAGGTTCATCAGCGTCTTGTAACAGTTTGCGCCAAGTACAAGGAGTATGCGGATAAGCATAGAGGAGAGACTCTGAACTTTTCCCCTGGTGACAGAGTTTGGGTAGCAACAAAGAACCTACAAGAACGCAACACCTGTAGAAAACTTCAGCCATGTTACATTGGGTCATTCAAGGTAATACGTCGCATTAAGGAAGTAGTATATTGTCTCGAACTTCCCCCCACATAGCTGAATATCTCCCACCTTCCACGTAGCACATCTAAAATCTGCTATCCCAGGACCTCTTGCCAGCAACACACCGGTCCAGGAGCATCCCATGCTCGAGCTCGAGGGAGAGCCCATCTACCAGGTAAATAAGATCCTTGACTCAAGACGAAGAGGAGGCCAAGTCACGTACCTGATGGACTGGGAGGGATATGGACTCGAGGAGCAAAGTTGGGTCAGGGCCAAGAACATCCTAGATCCCCTGTTAAGAATTTCACACCCAGCATCCCAACAAACTGGCACCCATAGGCAGGAGTCGTCCAAGAAAAAAGGTAGCTCCCAGAGGTAGCTTCTTGGGGGGTTCTGTCAGTAAACCTTCTGAGAGTAAACAAACTACAAACATGGACACTTTGAACTACAGCTCCCAAGATTCACATCGCCCTCTGTCTCCCTCCTACTGAAAGTCAGCTGTCTCTCATTTCCTCAATTACCTGTTCACCTATTTAAGCTCCCCTAACAAACACTCCAGTGTGAAGTATCGTTCTGTCTTTCCAGTTCATACCAAGCCTTGTTTCTTCTGACTGTCTCTCGTTTTTCTGACCCTTTCTGACTGTCTCTCGTTTTTTCTGACCCTTTCTCACACGTTTTCGCTCTTGCCTTATCTACCCTGTGTTGTTTGCCGATCGCCCAACCCTTACTTGTTTACCAACGCTGATTCCTGTCCCTCCCTTTGGCTTCATTGTCCGTCTGCATCCCACTCTCCTCCGCGCATACATCTGTATGTGCCTGCATTCTAACAAAAAGTTGCGCTCTGCTGCCCTGAACAAAATTAAAAAAAAAGATTGAAAAAAATCCCATTGTTCATGGATCATTCCAGATCAGTGATCCAGATCACCACCAAAAGTCATAGCAACATAATTCAGCCCAGAGGTATTCATGTGAAATTTGGTGACGATTGGTTAAAAACTGAAGGAGAAATAACGTCCTAAAAAAAACATTAGGAGAATAAGAAGAAGAAGAACAAAATCAACTGTGAGCTACTGCTCACTTACTTATACCCCCGCTCTTACTTATATCAGAATGCAAGCAATCAAAGGAATCATCATCATCATTCACTGGTTTTCTGCATCTACAGTCATGGAAGCGTCCTGCAGCTGCATTCAGTCTTTCTTCATCTTCTTCCACTGCGTCTCGCATCCTGCAAGCTCCCTTAGCTCTCTGATTTTCTTTTCTGTTGTAGGGGGACTTCGTCCTCTGTGCTTGAGGTCTGCCTTCAGCATGCTGAGCAGATTTACACAATGCCTTCCTTTACGGGCCTTGTATCTGCTGGAGCCTAATACTGCAAATTCCAAAGCTTTTTGCGCAGGTGTGTCTTGTGGCTATTGAAGGAATAGGACACTTATTATGAATCAAGCGGTTGCGATTTGTAGTTGCTGAGAAAAGTGTTACGAAAATTTCGTAAATCCATCCTATATGTTTCGTAAATATATTAAGTCGGTAAACAGGAAGTCAATGTGGGACAGACCTGAATACGGTATACACGGTATAGAACCCCAAGCTGAAGTTTGCTACCAAGTAACAAGCGGCTATGATTTGTGGTTACTGAGAAAAAGGGTGTTTCAGATGGACGGCGATATGGACGGATGGACAGAGGTAAACCAGTATACCTCCCGTCCTTAGGAGCGGGGGTATAATAAAGTGGAAAGATCCTAAGTGACAGTAACAATTTGCACCAGTGCTGCTAGTGCAAATTAATAATAAAAGTACAGAAATAGCCTTATTCTACAACTATAATAATCCATATTATGTCAAGAACTGCTCAACCAAGTAAAGAGAAACAACATCCATCATTACTTTAAGACATGAAGTGTCATTTAATTAATAAAAATAAATAAAAACTGTTGAATTAGAAAGTGTGTCCAAACTTTTGATTGGTACTAGATAACATAGTACATCCTGTATATTGGGCCCAGGACAGCAAAATTGTCCATACTCTCTGGGTGGGACAGATGACACATTATCTCTCTCTCCTGTCAATCAGAGCATCTGTGAGCTCGTGTATGCAGAAGGGGGTAGATAGCACATTCAT
The DNA here is from genome assembly GCA_026153275.1 of Sciades herzbergii. Taxonomy (NCBI): domain Eukaryota; kingdom Metazoa; phylum Chordata; class Actinopteri; order Siluriformes; family Ariidae; genus Sciades; species Sciades herzbergii. The sequence goes on along the minus strand of JAPFFA010000011.1, from coordinate 27,985,910 downwards.
CTGAGTGCGTAATGCTGTCCTGAGCAGCAGTTTGAAAAATATACGGTTGGCTGGCTTCACATGTTTTGCACAAAGCATGCATTATTATTATAAATTATTATAAATAAGTGTTATCTGTATCCAACGATTCTTGTGTTTCATCGTGGTTTCCCCTTACATTTGTGTCGAGTTTCTTTGTATGATGTGTGGAAACTGATACATGTATATGCTATGACCAGGGTTGCCAGATCTTCATACCAAAAGCAGCCCAATAGGACAAACATTGGGCCCAATTGCATATGGGTTGACATAGGGGTTGGGGATAATTTGCCCAAACTTTTGTAAATTTAGTGGATTGTCATATATAAACCTCATGTTTAGGCTTGTACACCAGTTTCGCACAAATCATAGAAAGTTTTTTGAGCAGAATGCAACTGAAAATCAATACAAAACACTGAGATGTCTGAGTTTTATTGTTCATGTCTTTGAAATCCCCCAGGATTTCTTTGGCTTAGCATGCATTTATGAGCAGATCATGGTGAAAGTCCAAGTAAGTCTAAAAGTTCACTTATAGTGAGCTTATTCAGGTATTAAAGAGTATCTACCGCTTGAAATTAAATTAAATGCTGTTCATTATAAAACAAGTGTGTATTATAGGGTCTGTAGATGTCAAAGTCCCTTCTGTGCCAGGACCTAGGCTTCCCAGGCAGTCTCCCGTCCTAGTACTAACCAGGCCCTTAGGGTGCATTGGGTGGCAGCAATCTCCGTATCTATAGCCCTCGGCCTCTCATCCATTACATAGCTAGGGTTACAGTGGGGGGCTGGTCCACTGGTAACCACGAGAGTTTGACTCCCTACTCACATCTGTATTGCAGGGTACCTTGCCAGATGGCAGTAGGTACCATTTTTACCTGACTGAGACTAGAACTCACAATCTCTCAGTTGAGAGGTGGACACGCTAACCACTAGGCCAGCTCACGGTTCTGTACATGTAACACTTGTAAAACATCTCTTTTCACAAGTAGCTTGACCGTTCTCCCAACTTGACTTGACTGTTGTCGTTGATTTATCTCACAGATTTCTATCAGGTCCTGACTGACTGACATTTTGACGAAATCAAAGGTTCTCTTTTGACCTTACTGAGAAACAAAACTTTAGAGTTTAATATTTTAAAGTCACAAAGCTGTCAGATAGAACCTTAAAACTTTTAGAAGTTTAGCTTAGACAAATGCGGTGATGATGTAAAGTCAGTGTGATAAGAGTGAGCCAACCAGTGACAGCACAGACAGTACCCAAGAATTAATGGGGGCAGCCATGACCTGAAGGTTGGCGAAGCAGCCTTGGGCCCAAAGGGACAGCAGGAAAAATGTTCGGGGAGCTGAACAGCACTTTCCCCTCCCACTGTATCATGGCTGAAGTGCCCTTGAGCAAGGCGCCTAACCCCCAACTGCTCCCCGGGTGCTGTAGCATAGCTGCCCACTGCTCTGGGGATGTGTATGTGCTCGTTGTTCACTTGTGTGTGCAATGCAGAAGAGGAATTTCACTGTGCTTGAGTGTACATGTGACAAATAAAGGATTCTTCTTCTTCTTAATATGTGAAAGGTAAATGTAAAAACAAATAAGAACAAACATCAGTACATATTTTTTGAACTAAAAATGGCAAAGTGTTTTTTACCTGGACATCAAATTTAGCGGGGTTTAAAAAACGCACACAGTCTTACGCTGTACTTGTCGCAGTGAATTATTCTTTCCAAAACTGTATAAGTTAATAATTAATTATTCATTCATTCATTCATTCATTCGCATTACGTAAATTTAAGTAAATATTTACTGAAATATTTCGGACAGTAAGTGGAAATGTAACTGGAACTGATATATTCAAACAGTTACATTTAAATATATCAATATTCATAGCTTAATAGAAAGAGGTGGAAAAGCAAATATAAAGATTCAAATGACTTGCTAAAAGACTACCGCTGCTAGGTTCGTGTATTTTCTGCCTGCTCAGAGCCATGGATGCAACAACAACTTGCATTTTTCTTTACTTACGTTTCCGGTTCCTCCTTCGCTGCTTCTTTTTGAGGCTCATTTTGGGACTTAGTCTGTGGCTGGAGAACGTTATTAACCAGCTCCGTGATCCCACTAAAGGGACTTTTGAACCACCTGCACAGACAAGCGGGACATCACCGAGGCGGCTCGAGCAGCGCAGGAGATTAAAACGACTGTGATTATATTATCACAGCTGCACTGCAGGACACATTCATGTAGGGAGAAGAAGACGAGAACAAGCAGCTATGAAAAGAACTGGAAGAACTGGATGCTTACACACCGTCGGAGAGAGTGAACGAGAGAGACAGAGAGAGAGAGCAAGGATAGACAGCGAAAGAGAGAGTGTGTGAAATAGAGAAAGAAGCATGTAGCAGTACAGCCAGTGAAATCTTAGGTTGTGTCAGACAACCAGATATAATATGGTCACACGTTACATAGAAAAAGAGGCTCAAACTGAGCGTCTGTCTAAAACTAACAGCCGTCTGAGAAGCAGGTAAAGCAGAACAGGTGCGTCCAGTGGCTCTCGTATGCAGCCAGCGAGAAAAAAAAAAAGCGTTGACAAGAGAAAGAGGAAGCCACACACAAGAAGAAAGCACATGAGAGGGCCAAAGCTGGGAGCTCCTGTATCTATGTTATGCTAAGACATACTTACTGTGCCGACTGAGGCTTTGGATCTTCTTTGACCCTAAAAATAAAAATAAATGACCAACTCAGTGGGGATGGAGGGTGAAACATAACAGAATAACAACAAATGTTGAAATCAAAAGATTATCAACTGAAAATAATCAACATGAAGAAGACACAATATAAAATTAAGTATATAATAATGACGTCCATTCAACATGCAAAAAAACGTGATTCAGAGAATTGAGCAGTGATTTGAATAAAAAGGTAATAAATCAAAAAAATTAAACCAATAACAGTTATATTGTGTTCTATACTGTATATTTCTGCATAAATCAGCTACAACTACGTCTCCTTTAGTCTCTAATCCTGACGTACGTTTTAACCAGAGCATCACTCATTTCCGATAAAACACGCCAAGCATCCAGTGTGTGCCAAGAAAACCCAAGCCCGAAATTACAGCCCTAAATTACAGTCCAACAAAGATTACTCTGCACAATATATTAATTAGCTTAAATAAAACGTTAAAGACGAGCCAATAAAAGCACTCCTTTTCAGGAGTCATACCACCACAAAGTGTTCAAGCAGGTTTGCTCACATCATTGGAGAATCCAGCGTGGACAGATAGCACCTCGATCAAAACTCCTCAACCTGAACGAGGAAACACCAACAAAGCTACACGCGAAGAAAAAGACAATTATCCCAAACCTGAAAGCATGCACACTCCCTCATGCGAGGTGATACCTCCAACTACACACAGCTTCATTAATATGTATGAATGAGAGCAGGACACTCATTCTGTGCCTTTTTTCCCCCCTTCACCTGAACACTATTCACTGATCCAGGGCTGATGGACATACGCTGCCCTCTACTGGATGGACGGAACTCGAACCGACACTCACCGGACACTTTATTAGGAAAACCCATCCACCTGCTGTTTAATGCAGTTATCTAATCAGCCAGTCCCTTGACAGCAGCACAATGCATCAAATCAAGAGCTTCGTTAATGTTCACTTCAAACATCAGGATCTCAAAGTGTGACTTTCACTGTGGCATGGGTGTTGGTTTGAGCCAGATGGACTGATTTGAGTATTTCAGAAACCGATCTCCTGGGGTTTTCACACACACAACAGTCTCTCTAGTTTACATAGAATGGTGCGAAAAACAAAAAACACTGAGTGAGTGAGTGAGTGAGTGAGTGAAAGTTCTGTGGGTGGAAACAACCACCTTGTTGATAAAAGAGATCAAAGGAAAATGGCCAGATTGGTTCGAGCTGCCAGGACGGATATAGTAACTCATAGCAACTCTTTACAACTGTATTGAGCAGAAAAGCATCTCGGCATGCAACAGCAGAAGACCACATTGGGTTCCACTCCTACAGCCAAGAACAGGAATCTTAGAATCAAGAACAAGTTCCTGTTAAAGTGGCCGGTGAGTGTAAGTTGGCCGTTTTTGAAGGTCTGGAGGTGCAAGATTCACTGAATCAGATATACTATAAACAGAACAGATGCAACAGTACTGAAAGAAAGACAATCACAACTGACAGGCATGGTCCTTTTTAATACTTTATGTAAAGAACGAGACCTTCAATGATGGCCTAGCTCACTCTGGCTCTGTCTAGTCCAGAAGGAACGATCTAAAGTCGGCCACCTTACACAATAAATGTTGCAAGCTATATACACTATATACAAACTATATATAGAAGCTATATACACCCTAAGAATACCGACCTATTTGTCAGAAAGAATCCAAAACGGCGAGGAATTGACCGAGAAGAAGCGATTTTTGTTGAACTGCTCATTAAGGCTTAACGAAGGCATTAATGAAGTCCATAACTTCATTAATAATTGTAATTAAGCAAATCTGGGTAGAGGTTATATGCACCCTAGGTACCCCTACCTTCATACCAGAAAGAATCAAAATCAGTGAAGAACTGAGGGCGATAAAGTGATTTGTGTGGAAACTGCTTGTTAAGGCTTAATTACTCCATATCTTCATGATTAATTGCAATTATGCAAATTTGGGTAGAAGCTATATGCACCCCAGGTAGACCTACCTTCCTGCCTAAAAGAAAAAAAATTGATGAAGAATTGAGAGAGAAGAAGCGATTTTCATTAAATGTGGACGACGATGGACGGACGATGGACAGCACATGATGGCATAAGGTCGGCCGGATGAGATAATAATAATAATAATAATAATGATAATAATCAGCAACAAGATGCTGGAAAGTGGATTCTTTTCCAATACCAGCACATCCTGAAGCAACTTGCCAATAAAGACAATAATTTATTTATGAAAGAATGACACATCATACTTTTTGTCCATTTCTAGTTACAAATAGTTACAGCTTGTCAAAAAGAAAAGGCTTTACAACTACAGTAAGTAATGGGAAGTGGAAATCCAACCAAAGCATTCTGCACTATAAGTAGTTGAAAGTTATTCATGAGCCACAGAGAAAACAGCCTGACACAGCATGCACAGGAAAGCCACACAAGCTAAAGGTGCGACATTTTTTGTTGCAAATATCAACAAACATGACAAAATCGCTGCCTGTGAAGCTTCATACACATATGTGAGTGAGTGAATGAGTGAAAGAAAGCGGAAAAGCTAAAGTAAGTGAAATAAAGAGTTTGTGTGTGACCATCAACTCTCGCCTGCCGTGCTTCTGTGCTTCACCCACATCAGGAACTGCTACAGCGTACTATACGGTTAAATACGAGCTGAGATACAGTACAACAGTACTGACTGTCTGGTTTAACATAACAGTGCTATGGGAACAAAAAATTCAGAGACGATAGCTAGAAATGTTCTAAGAATGAAGACTGTAACTCCAAATCCACCAGTGAGAACATGATGGCAATGTGCAAGCTCCACTTTCTGTCCCATACATGTATTGACTGAAAGTTAGCAACTTTAAATCTCATACAAAACTGTTTGCTGTTGTTGTTGTTGTTTTTTCTAAGTTCCAGGTAAATGTGTCGAAATTCTAAACCAATTTTAAATCTGATTACGTTCATGATGATTCATTGGCATTCTTCAGTCAGTTGTTTGTTTGAGAAGTTAATTTCGTCTCCACATTAAAATTTATCAAGTCCCACTTTCCTCTGAAACACTGAGCGAGGACTGACACTGATGCAGCAACTACAGAGGAAACACTGAGTCATGACATTCTCCAATGATAAACACACACGTCTCTCTCTCTCTCTCTCTCTCTCTCTCTCTCTCTCTCTCTCTCTCTCTCTTTGCCACATCATCATCATCATCATCATCATAACTGAGCCTGGTCTCTCCCTCTCTCTCTCCGTCTCTCTCTTTGCCACATCATCATCATCATCATCATCATCATAACTGAGCCTGGTCTCTCCCTCTCTCTCTCCGTCTCTCTCTTTGCCACATCAT
>JAPFFA010000011.1:27589305-27602350 GCA_026153275.1 Sciades herzbergii | reverse complement strand
GCATCTGTATTGCAGCGTGCCTTGCCAGATGGCAGTAGGTACCATTTTTATGATGGTCTTTGGTATGACCCGACCGTAAGTAGAACTCACGATCTCCCGATACAGAATCAGGGCATAAAGAATCACGATATTTCAGGACAGAGGGCATGTGTTCTGTCTTTTGTGGCCATTTGGTTTTAGCGTGTCTCTTGTCATGGCAGCATAGTTACCATTGCTATGGGGGTCACGTGACTGTGCAAAGCCTCTATATACACTCATCAGAGGCACCACCATAACCAGATGCCTATATACAGTATCTTTACCTCTGCCAACTGTGTTGGAGAATATTATGTTTTCGCCTCCATTTGTTTGTTTGACTGTTCCCAACGCAACTGAAAAAGTAGTGAATGGATTTGGATGAAATTTGGAGGAAAGGTGAGCCATGGGCCAATTGATTAGATTTTGATGCAAATCTGAATATGTATGCTGATCCAGGATGTTTTTGCCTGTTCCCAATGCAATTCAAAATGTAGTGAACGGATTTGGATGAAATTTGGTGTACAGCTTTAGTATTATCCTAGGTTCAAGTGATTTGATTTTGATGTTGATAATCTATGGCTTGGCGGAGGTATGCAGTCTACGTGGTGCCCTTCTAGTTATATACTGTATCTTCTTCTAGTTAGTTAAACACAAATAAAATAAAAAAAATACACTAATCAGAGTGAAAGTTTGTTGTCTGATTTATATTTTACATGCCAGGCTTTGTATTTGCCTTGTTAACAGATTAGAAGAAGACGACTTTATCTGTCACATGTATACAAGCACAGTGAAATTCCTCCTCTGCATTTAACCCATCTGAAGCATGAGCACACACACATACCCAAAGCAGTGGGCAGTTATGCTACAGCGCCTGGGTAGCAGTTGGGGGCCTTGCTCAAGGGCACTTCAACCAGGATACAGAGGGAGGGGAAAGTGCTGTTCATTCACTCAACTCCCCTCACAGTTTTCCTGCCGATCCTGGGAATCAAACCAGCGACCCTTTGGGCCCAAGGCTGCTCTTCTAACCTTCAGGCCATGGCTACCTAGCAGTGCAAGTTAACTTTACTAGCTAAAAAAAAAAAGGCTCTTGAGACACCAACGATCTCTGCTACTTCCAAGGTTTAATTTTCTTCATAATATCTCGATATACATTTAGTAAGAGGTTTTTTATGGCACCGTCGCCTCACAGCAAATAGGTTTTGGGTTTGAGCCCAGCGGCCAACGTGGGCCTCTTTATGTGTGGAGTTTGCATGTTCTCCCCGTGTCTGCGTGGGTTTTCTCCGGGTGCTCCGGTTTCCCCCACAGTCCAAAAACATATGGTTAGGTTAATTGGCTACTCTAAATTGCCCATAGGTGTGAATGTGTGTGTGGGAATGGTTGAGAGGAGAAAACCTCTATAATAATCCAGTAGAAGGCAACAGGAACCCACTACTGTAATCCTTCCCCAGAAACTTTGATGGCTGAAGCCGTCAGAGTGGGCCTGCCATCAGGCAGAACGCCGAAGAAGACGACACAAGGTTTTCTTCCACTGTTTTTGAGTCAAGCACACTGGAGTTCATTGCAGGTAGGAACTCTTGGGAAGTTGTGAGAGTGGAAATGAAAAAAATTGTACCACATGAGACATATGTTCGGTCAAAGGAATCACTTGAACCAATCATTTGGATTTGATGTCAACTCACATGTCACACTCTTGCTTGCCGCTGAAGTGCTCTTGCAGCACATACTGTACATAGAAAAAGAACAGTTACCTGCCATTTTGTTGCTCATGAGAGTAAACGCTGGGTTACCCTCACAGAACACACACATCCTATGCATATGCAAATTGGAAATGCCCCCTACCCTAGATACAACCCCCCCACCCCTAATCCCATGGTCTAAAGTCCTTCCCATGCCATGCCCTGGTCTTCACAGGCAGTCTCCTGTCCCAATACTAACCAGGTCGTTAAGGCACATTGGGCAACGCCAATCTCCGTAGCCCTCAGCCTCTTGCCTATACAGCTTGGGTTACAGAGGGGGGCCGGTCCTGTGGTACCCGCAAGAGTTTGACTCCTCACTCACATCTGTATTTCAGTGTGCCTTGCCAGATGGCAGTACGTACCATTTTTATGATGGTCTTGATTATGACCCGACTGCAAGTAGAACTCGCAATCTCCCGCTCAAGAGGCGGACACAGTAAGCACAAGGCCAGCTTGTGGTCCAGGCCCATGGTAAACTATTATAATAGCAGAACAGATTTGCATACTGGAACCTGATAGGCTCTTACGTGTTATGATGCAATACAATATGATGCTCGATACTAAATTAAATAAAAACAAAACAACACATCTTTTCTGTTCTATAACCATTGACAAATTTAGTTTTCAAGCACTTTGACTTGTTGGTTCAATTAATTCCCCCGAAAGAATTTTAATTATAAACATTTGTGACCATAAATGAATCTAACAAGAGCGTACATTTTTTTATAGAAAAATAATTAGTGATTATAGTTTCTTCAGATACAATTTTAAACAGGCATGCACACACCTGAGGAGAACAGTCTGCTGTTACTGGCAGGTCTCTTTTCTTTTTTTCATCACAGCTGTTTTAGCTATAACTGTCAGTTATCTCTCCATGCAATTTATAACATTACCTTTCATACAGCTCAGCCCGTCATTAAACATCATTATATTCTGATTTATCATCATCTCTGAACCGCATGATATACTGAAATGAGAGACTATCAATCACTCCTTTCGTTTGCAATTAAATCTAATTTAAATCGCTTATGCTTCTCTGAATGGTGTGCAAATCCCTACGAACTGACGAGACTAACATTTGTAGAACCCAAACCCATCTTTTAGGCTTTTATGTCTTCAATTATTTCAATTACTCAGTGATCTGGTAAAAGAGATTTTAATTCCGAGAGATCTTTGACTGGAATGTTGTTTTTTCCTGTGCGGGTTAATATGCAGTGGTGTATATTCTGATTGCTCCTGGAGGGCCTCGAGTAGTCGTCCAGAATCTGTGGCTTACAGGCAGGAATGTTCTAGCACACATCCAGAAACCCTAATAAGTGGTGGGGGAGTGTTCTGATTCTCCTTCGATTCCAAAACTCTAAAGAGGCTCCGCAACCAGGAATTTACATTTGAGTCGTCCTGGAAAAATGCCTGTCTAAAACCAACCCAAGAGACAAGGTTTAGTATTGTGATAGAAAACACACCTCAGATTTCTGAAACACATCAGTGCAACTTACATACATGCACTAAGAAAGGAGGATTTTTAAATTTTTTTTGCTTCAGTCTATAGAAGCGCTGGATAACAGAGTGCGATAGACCTATTTAACCAAATCCAATCAGACATCTGGCAACATAATTTCAATGTTCGACTTAATCAGATGGGCTCTGAAGTGTGTTGTGTTAGTGGACGGAGTGTGTGAGTACACTGTGGCGTATCGGTCTCAAAATATTAAAGTCAAAACCCTTTGGCTAGACCACACTAAAATGCTGGATGTGAAAGAATCAGTCGAAAAGCGAAAGCCCTTGCCTTGGTTTAACCGTTTATTCATGACCATTTATTCTTTCAACTTGAATAAGTTTAACTGCTTCACTTCCCTGTGAAGTGATTGGACTGATTTCAATTCAGTGTTATTTGTATAGCACTTTTAACAATAAATATCGTCGCGAAGCAGCTTTACGTTAATCCTAAGATTCCTAACGAGAAAGCCAAATACAATGACAGCAAGGAAACACTCCTTGAAACAACGTGAGGTATAAACTTCAGAGAAACCATTACTCTTCTACAACTGTGTACTATAAAGTCAAACCGTATTAAGTGTGTTGAAAGGATATTCAGTACGAGTTATACTGTGAATGGAGTGTGTTGTAGTCCATGGCGGCTGCATCACATCCTGGAAGTTGTGCCACCGAGGCGCCGAATCTGGTTCTGACACGACAAACATGATATATTTTGGTTACACCAAACTGTCTGGCAATGGTGCTGGATTTAACACTGTTCCATGCTTGAGTCGATATTGCATGTGAAAAATAGGCTCAAGTCCATGGTCAGAGTCGTGTGTAACTGAGACATGCCTTTGTTTGACTTAACTTCAACCACGTGTAACTCTTGTGTAAATTCAACATAGCACTTAAGTCAGTAGTTACGTCTGAGGTCTGAATACACAGGCATGAGTTAATTCTGATTACGGCCCTACAAGATACGGTCTCGTTGTTTTTTGTTGAGCATTTGTGTTCAATAAGTGTCAGGTACAAGCTGAGCTGACGCTAATGTCCTGTACATTGGGCATTTCATAACATTGTAAAACGAGACCGTCAATGAAGGCGTAGCTCACTCTGGCGCCGTCTAGTCCAGAAGGAATGATCTAAAGTCGGCCACCTTGCGCAATAAATGTTGCAAGCTATATACACTATATACAAGCTAGATATAGAAGCTATATACACCCTAGGAATACCGACCTATTTGCCAGAAAGAATCCAAAATGGCGAGGAATTGACTGAGAAGAAGCGATTTTTGTTGAACTGCTCATTAAGGCTTAATTAGTCCATAGCTTCATTAAAAATTGTAATTAAGCAAATCTGGGTAGAAGTTATATGCACCCTAGGTACCGCTACCTTCATACCAGAAAGAATCAAAATCGGTAAAGAATTGAGGGAGAAGAAGCGATTTGGGTGGAAACTGCTCGTTAGGGCTTAATTAGTCCATATCTTCATTATTAATTGCAATTATGCAAATTTGGGTAGAAGCCATATGTGCTCCAGGCAGACCTACCTTCCTGCCAAAAAGAATAAAAATCAGTGAAGAATTGAGAGAGAAGAAGCGATTTTCATGAAACGTGGACGCCGCCGGAGGGATAACGGATAACAGACGGACGATGAACAACAGATGATGGCAAACTCATCACCTGTTGGCCAGATGAGCTAATAATACCAAGCTACAGTCAAGAATGAGACTTTATACTCAAGATTTGTTTGTCATCATTTTTCCTGCACTTCTGTACAGTCAGGAATGAAATACCATTCCTCCTAGCCTAAATCATGTACATAAAAATAATTATGGAAAGAGTTTTAGATACAAATTAGGACTAAAAACACCCACACACATCTGCTCACACGTTTACATTTCGCAGCAATTTTCGTTGAGGTAGTTCTTTTTATCCATAAGGTGCATGGTGTAGTGTGTAAGAATGACACTATTGGCGTGCAACGTGTAAAGAACAGAAGTACACTTGTGGAGTGTAAGTGCACGACCACCACTTTCAGGCTACGCTTAGCCTCGGGGCTCACAGGGTTAACCGAAGCTCACGTCTGTTAAAGCCATCTCAAGCACACGGTGTTCTCTTGCCAGCGAAATATCTGAACAAAGCCTGCAACTGCAATTCCCACTTACACCTCCAACCTTGCATTCCTCATCTCTCATTTCATCCATCAATCCATCCCTCCATCCATCTATCCATCCATTTCCTCCAAAGTAATCAGGAACGAACTCCCTGTAGGCATTTTTGAAAGGAATGAGTGATGCTGCGTTTGATTGAGGCTAAATGCATGGTTGGGTTGGAGTGCCTTAGTGCCTGTGCTATGTCATATACCTGTCTGTGTCGCTATGTGATTTTTTAAAAATAACCATAACTAACAACATAGATTTATTGTGGCCTCCCAAAGCTTTACATTTTGCCAGTACTCATATGAAAAATCCCAGGTGGAGCATCATGTACATGCGCATGCTGAGTTCTCATAGACTAAATGAAGTTATTGATACAAAGACAATGAAATCAATATGAAGCCAGATCCTATAGGTAGCCTATAAATGTATTTGGACCTTCTATATAGGTCAGCCTTTAGTTCCTGTGAGAGATCAGAGTAAATGACTGTGTTCACATGCAAAGATTTTCACAAATGGATTCATTCCAATTACAGATTCCCAGTGAACGCTTTATTAATATTCTATACTTGGTCGTCAATCTTTGTATGTCTGCACGTCACATGCATGTGTAGTCATGATGTGTAGTGTTAGTGTTACGTTAACAGCGAGAAGTTTGTGACAAAACATTATTAATATGTGGTTTTATAACAGACAGCATGAAGAAGTGTTTGTGACTGCGGAAAAGTTGCTGAGCGTTTTATATTTGCTGAATGTTCTGGAACAAGCGTGTTTTGGTTGTTGAAAATTACATAAAACGCACATGTTATATTTAACAGTTATTCCACGAAATCGAGTCGTACATGAGCTGATCGCCGACGAGGCGCGTAGCACCGGGCTGGCTATAAGCCATGTACGGCAAGATTGAGTGGAATAACTGTTTTATTCTATCCACATTCACTGGATTTTGAGAAACAGAGCATTTTTATTTTTTGCAAATTTGATTAAAAAAACTATACCAAATGTCCAACAAAATCATCAAACCAGCGAAATGACAGAAGCAATTTGTGAAAAATGCTATAATAATATTAATAATTCTTGAAAAAATAAAAAAAGATATGTTCTTACCATCATATACTTTCATTCCATATTTTGTTGCGCATTTTTTGAGGATTTTCTTTCGAGTAGAGTTTTTATTTCATCCTCGGTTGGTTCAGTAACACGCTCCACCATTTTCTTCTTCAGTCTTCAGTTGGCAAACCAACTTAAAGGTGCATTACCGTCACCGACTGGGCTGAAGTGTGGAACAGGAGATATTGGGGAAGATACTATATTGTTTTAGCTATTTCTTTTAAGAGATATGGTATTTACACTAATCTGACTTGATGTGCTCCGCCATTTTGTTTTTGTCTACTCATGGTATATGAGCTGATAGCCTAAGAGTAGAGTCGCCAATCAGAGCGTGCGATTGCTTATATCCAGTGAATGGGGATAAAATATATAGGTATAATACCTTAACTCGTCTTCTAATGCGAGCAATATTCCGAGTTATTGTTTGGGAATAACTGCACAGCAAATAATGTTTTTCCACCATTTTTCACAATGAAGCTCTGGTGAATATTAAAAATTGAATATAGCTGTAATTGAATTTGCAAATATTATTCCAAAGGAGCAGATATGATGTAAACATGAGGCACACTGGTTTTTCTTTTCATTTTCTTTTTTTTTAGAAAGCTTGCCAGAAAGGTTCACAAGACATCTGATAAAAAAACTCACACAAGCAAGAGGTTTATCAGATATGAAGCTCATGGCAAAGCAAGATCACATTCATTAACATGAATGTGTTCATCTATAACACTCAATCATTCATCCTTAGTAACTGCCTGGTCAGGGTTTACATTAAGCGACTCGTTTATTTATATAATGAAAAATAGAACCAAATATATATTTATTCGTGACTAACTATTTGACAGGTCATGTCAGGTGACCTTTGCTCTTTGGTTTTAACCCTGAATTTAACCCGAAACTGGGTTGGACAAGACTCACCCCTGACCTTCACCTTAACCCTAAAGTGTTTAACCACAAAAATACAAACTCACGCATGGGCAATGAATATGAGATTCTGATTGTCACACAAGAACTTATACATCGCACTGACACACATTACATTACCAATGACTGACACACACACAATATCAATAATAACCATCAAAGGCTAATCAGAGATATGGTCTTTACGCTAATCAGAGGGAAACGTGTGTATGCTTTCAAGGATGTGAATGATCGAGAAATCTGTTTTTCTTCTTAGTCTGTTTTTAATGGTCTGCTGTGCGTCATCCTTCTGCCAGACCTGCGTGTACGTGTGCGCTCTAAAACCACAGACTTTTGGAAACCGCAAATTAACAAAAGTATTGTTTTATCTGTAAACTTACCAACATCAACTTACTCAATATATAAAGAGAACCACTTTGAAATTGCGCTCATTAAATCCTGAACGAATACTGATTACAAAATCTGCATCGCACATGCACTGGCACCATCGGCCATGATGAAGAGAGCATGTGTCCGTTACCTCAATAGTAAGCCTAGTCCAGTGGACATGTGTTATAATCATAAACTTGTTCGGTTCTCAAAAGACTGACACATTCAAAGGGGATGACTAAAATCTCTACAGACAATAAGCTAAAGCTTTGAATCGAGGGAAATTCCTTTCTAGTGTCAGAATCTTTTAATACATTTTATTTATGTGGCGGCCTGGGAAACCTTTCACATGGCCAATCATTGATTTTTATTTTTATTTTTTAAATATACTGTAAATAGTTCTAAAGCTACAGACTTTCCTGAACTGAAATCTGTTTCTCTTTTGCACCGACCTCAAATCACAATTACAGTTGCAGCATTTTCTCCAGGTATTGCCAGCCTGGTGCTATTCATCGTACACACATTTGTGTTGTTAAAATGCCAAACACAAAGGTAAATATACAAACAAATGCAAATATAGTCCAAACGCAGAAACAGAATTCGGTCACTATGATTTCCAATGTAGACACGCAAAGTAGAAATCAGATTTAATAAAATAATCAACAAGTTCGAAGAAAGTTATGCTGTAATTCTGAAAAAAAGTAAAGATATAACTCGAAGAGCACTCAGTAGAGTGCATAACTCCACCAAGCCGCATACTAGAATGTCAACAACAAATCTTGGACACACACACACATCAGATTTGCATCAAAATCTAATCAATTGTTCCTTGGCCCATGGCTCACCTTTCCTCAAAATTTCATCAAAATCTATTCACTAATTTTTGAGTTACATTGGGAAAAGACAAAAAAAAAAATAGAAATCCTGGATATGCGTACATATCTGGATCGTGGATAAACGTACATATCCAGATTTACATCAAAATCTAAATCAATTGTTCCTTGGCCCATGGCTCACCTTTTCCTCCAAATTTCATCAAAATCTGTTCACTACTTTTTGAGCTATGTTGGGAACAAACAAGCAAACAAACGTAGGCGAAAACATCGCCAATTTTGTTGAAGGAGGTTGAGGTAATACGTGATTGCTACAGAACGTTATTAGAATTTTGCTAAACACAAGCAGAGTTAGTAAAAAAAAACTAAAAAAACTAACATAATCGAAACATTCATATTAACTTTACAACAACTTAACTTTGCCAAACTATTGTAGAAAACAAGTATAAATGTGATATAAGAAGTGCTTAAAACACCTGGAAAATTTCCATAAATATTCTTGAATTTCTTGAGAAAAAGATGTTTTTAGCTTTTTTGTGAGGTAACATTGCACAAGATGGAGTCACAGAATGCTAGCTACTAACCAATGTCAGGGAGTAGCTAGCTACAAGTAGCAATGCGACTAGCTTAACTACATTTTAATAGCATGGTAGTAGCTGAGATATTTTCAAAAATAATGTAGCTTTTCCAGTAATAGCTCACTATCTTTTTTTGTAATATCGTTGATTCAAAAATCAAAATCAAAGTCCTTCCCACGCCATGTGGCGCATAGGGTGGCGCCGAGCTCCGTTTCCATAGCCCTCGGCCTCTCACATAGCTAGGGTTACAGTGGGGGGCTAGTCCTCTGGTAACCGTGAGAGTTTGACTCCCCACTCGCATCTGTATTGCAGTGTGCTTTGCCAGACGGCAGTAGGTACCATTTTTATGATGGTCTTTGGTATGACCCGACCGTGAGTAGAACTCGCGATCTCCCGATCGAGAGGCAGACACGCTAACCACTAAGCCAACTCACGGTTAATATTGTTGATTACCTAGCTGATTTTCTGTTGAATGAATGCAATAAAGTGGTGAATTATTAAAATAGCTAAGTGTTTCAACTGAGCATGCCAGCTAACCTCCGGTATTTAGCTTAATAGCTAGCTAATCAGCCAATATAATATAAGTAATGATGACAAGCATTATTATGCATATTGCAGCAAACATCTAAAAGTAGCTCTTTAATTCAGCATTATATAAATTACCATTTCCCCATTAACGGTAAGTAGTTGATGCGCAATCTCGATATTTGTCACTTTTTATGGTGTTGTTTTACAGTTATGCTTCTTAGTAAGAGTATGTCACAAATAGAAGCTTTTTTGTACAATAAATTAGCTATGCAAAAAAAAAAAGAAAGATAAATAAATGTCAGAGTCGATTTTCCTCAGTTTGGCAAAGTAGCTTCTGTATAATTAGCTCATTTTACTTCGTGACTTGTTTTTTTTTTTTCTAGGTAGCTTGAAGTGTAACTAGCTACTTTATCAAAAGGGTGGTTCTACGGTAGCATAGCTATTTTAAAATCATCAGGAGCTTGTAGCTTAGCAAGTCGCTTCCCCAACATTAATGATCTCCAACACAATGAAACCATGCACTATAAATATAGGAATGATTCTAGGTGATCATTCAGTCACATCCAATTGTAATCATGTTCCTAATCTGTTTCAGAAGAGTTAAAAAACACAGGAAATGGTCTCCAGAAGCACCACAATGATAACTGTTCTTGGTAACTCCAGTCATGGACCAAGAGTGAGTCCTAGTCTCATGTCGTGGATGTGGGATTTTTTTTAGCTCTTTGGTTATAAAGCATTTGTACTACAGTACGTTATGACTGAAGTCCACTGCGTACATCTATAGTATATGTCACTATTTACAGCAGGTTGAATCTGCCATGGTGAATCTGTTTCTTCAATTATCATGCAGTTTTCTACTTTTATTCAAACATTCCTTATCCTTATGCTTATTTTTTGAAAGAAAGCTACACCCATGATAAAATTATTTGCATCCTTTCTGCATATGATGGTCTATAACATGGAAGGCGGATCATTAGATCCATACATACCCATAAGGTTCCTCAAGGGTCATTTGGATAGTTAAGGGTTCTTAATGTCTTAAAAGAGAAACACATTATTGTAGGGTTCTTCAAGAAAGACTAACTGAATAAAGGGGGCGGCACGGTGGTGTAGTGGTTAGCACTGTTGCCTCACAGCAAGAAGGTCCTGGGTTCGAGCCCAGTGGCCAACGGGGGCCTTTCTGTGTGGAGTTTGCATGTTCTCCCCGTGTCTGCGTGGGTTTCCTCCGGGTGCCCTGGTTTCCCCTACAGTCCAAAGACATGCAGTTAGATTAACTGGCTACTCTAAATTGCCCATATGTGAGTGCGCTAAAAGGAACCGACCACCCTACTGCTGCAATTCTGGCCAAGTCAACCAAACATGGTTCGCCTCAAGCCTGGATTGGGTTTGCCAGTGACAACAATGATGACGAACTGAATAAAGGTGCTAGATGGACTGGAGGTGAAGCCTGAGACCATTTAAACACCATTTTGGTGTACAAAAAGTGGAATGAACATTAAATCACATGGGTATAAATGGAAAGCCCCAACAATCTAAAACATACTGTACCACCAACATGGGTTCTAAAGCCAGAATCCGAAACTAAGACTCCATATGATCCCATTTCATCTCAGATAAACAAAATAGCTTCATAGTGTGGCTTTAAATCAAGTTATGTTGGTATACTGAAATCTAATCAATAAGTTCGGAATAATTTGGGAGGAAAAAAGGCTTAAATGGTTGCATCTGGAGTCCCCTTTATGATGATAAACACATGCCCCTATTCTATATATAAACACATAAACGAGCCTGGATAAAGCGAGAGTGGCA
Organism: Sciades herzbergii; assembly: GCA_026153275.1. NCBI lineage: Eukaryota > Metazoa > Chordata > Actinopteri > Siluriformes > Ariidae > Sciades > Sciades herzbergii. The sequence goes on along the minus strand of JAPFFA010000011.1, from coordinate 27,590,811 downwards.
GTCGAAGTAAACAAACTATTACCCAGTTCAGTTTTTGATTAAATCCACCCAAAGCATTACTGCATCAATTCCTCTCGTAGATCATGTGGAAAAAGCTCCAAATGAAACACTCGTCCTGAGGGTGGTCTTCTTTTAAAAGTACAGCTGAAGCGGATTATGGAAGCACAGTTACAAACCTGGTGCTAACGAACTTCACACACTCTTATGTGACACTGAAATGTGTGTTTCTGGGCAAGAAAAGAAATGAAACACTTCCTGCTACAAAGAAAACTGTAGAGCCGGCACACTGGCTAATGTTACAACTCAATCAGCATTCGGCTTCAGGTTTAGCAAGAAACATCTGTCTTAATTGTTGAATCAAAAGACCACACATACACACTTGAGTGTGCGCACACACACACAAAAAAACTCGTGAAATTTCCTTTCCGAATAAAATGTTTGGTTTCGTGCCCTGTTGATATAACGGAGTCCTGGAAAGTTAATTTGCCACCCGACTTATTAACTCCTTTAGATCGCACGTCCAAATAGAAACACAGCATCAATGTGCGGTCTATTTGTTCTTAAATCCTTTCTACAGTTTAGAAAATATCATTTTGACAAGCACGGTGAGATCCAGCAATTGTACCCGACTACGAGTAAAAATTAGCTTCAACTTGAGGGGGGGGGGAATTGCGGCCCACTAGATGGTGCCCATTAGTGGGCCGCGGCTCAGTGGTTGAGAAACACTGACAAACGATACTACTTGAGTCTGGCTGGAGGACTCGATCTATTTTCTCGACATTATTTTTAGACCGACAGTATCTACACTGTGTACACAATTATTAGGCAAGTGAGTACTCTGACCCTACCATTACTTCTATGCATATTTTCCAATCCCAAACTCTGTACACTTGAATGCTGATTGGATTTAAGCATTCTCAGGTGGTATTTGTGTAATGAGGGAGGGCGTGGCCTAAAGTCATTAACACCCTATATTAACGTGTGCATAATTATTAGGCAGCTTCTTTATCTCAGGCAAAATGGGCCAAAAAAAGAGATTTAACAGACACTGAAAAGACAAAAATTGTAAAATGCCTATCAGAGGAATGCCGCGCTCTTGAAATAGCTAAGCTATTGAAATGTAGCCACGGAAGAATCAAACGTTTTGTTGCAAATAAATAGTCAACAGGGTTGCAGAAAACGTGTCGAGAAGAAAAGACGCAAATTAACCACAAAAGAATTGAGAAGGATTAAACCTGAAGCTACCAGGAACCCATTATCCTCCAGTGCCACCACATTCCAGAAATGCAACCAACCTGGAGTGTCCAGAAGGACAAGGTGTTTGGTGCTCAGAGACATGGGCAAGGTAAGGAAGGCTGAAACACGACCACCACTAATCAAGGCTCACAAGTTGAAACGTCAAGATTGGGCCAAGAAATATCCGAAGACGGATTTTTCAAAGGTTTTATGGACGGATGAAATGAGAGTGACTCTTGATGGACCAGATGGATGGGCCTGTGGCTGGAT